>CANNZV010004556.1:0-39231 GCA_947561585.1 Caprella mutica
ACTCCCTATAGTGAACTCCTCTATAGTGAACTCCCTATAGTGAACTCCTCTATAGTGAACTCCTCTATAGTGAACTCCCTATAGTGAACTCCTCTATAGTGAACTCCTCTATAGTGAACTCCTCTATAGTGAACTCCTCTATAGTGAACTCCTCTATAGTGAACTCCTCTATAGTGAACTCCTCTATAGTGAACTCCTCTATAGTGAACTCCTCTATAGTGAACTCCTCTATAGTGAACTCCTCTATAGTGAACTCCTCTATAGTGAACTCCTCTATAGTGAACTCCTCTATAGTGAACTCCTCTATAGTGAACTCCTCTATAGTGAACTCCTCTATAGTGAACTCCTCTATAGTGAACTCCTCTATAGTGAACTCCTCTATAGTGAACTCCTCTATAGTGAACTCCTCTATAGTGAACTCCTCTATAGTGAACTCCTCTATAGTGAACTCCCTATAGTGAACTCCTCTATAGTGAACTCCTCTATAGTGAACTCCTCTATAGTGAACTCCCTATAGTGAACTCCTCTATAGTGAACTCCTCTATAGTGAACTCCTCTATAGTGAACTCCTCTATAGTGAACTCCTCTATAGTGAACTCCTCTATAGTGAACTCCTCTATAGTGAACTCCTCTATAGTGAACTCCTCTATAGTGAACTCCTCTAGTGAACTCCCTATAGTGAACTCCTCTATAGTGAACTCCTCTATAGTGAACTCCTCTATAGTGAACTCCATATAGTGAACTCCTCTATAGTGAACTCCTCTATAGTGAACTCCTCTATAGTGAACTCCTCTATAGTGAACTCCTCTATAGTGAACTCCTCTATAGTGAACTCCCTATAGTGAACTCCTCTATAGTGAACTCCTCTATAGTGAACTCCCTATAGTGAACTCCTCTATAGTGAACTCCTCTATAGTGAACTCCTCTATAGTGAACTCCTCTATAGTGAACTCCTCTATAGTGAACTCCTCTATAGTGAACTCCTCTATAGTGAACTCCTCTATAGTGAACTCCTCTATAGTGAACTCCTCTATAGTGAACTCCTCTATAGTGAACTCCTCTATAGTGAACTCCTCTATAGTGAACTCCTCTATAGTGAACTCCCTATAGTGAACTCCTCTATAGTGAACTCCTCTATAGTGAACTCCTCTATAGTGAACTCCTCTATAGTGAACTCCTCTATAGTGAACTCCTCTATAGTGAACTCCTCTATAGTGAACTCCTCTATAGTGAACTCCTCTGTAGTGAACTCCTCTATAGTGAACTCCTCTATAGTGAACTCCTCTACAGTGAACTCCCTATAGTGAACTCCTCTATAGTGAACTCCTCTATAGTGAACTCCTCTATAGTGAACTCCTCTATAGTGAACTCCTCTATAGTGAACTCCTCTATAGTGAACTCCTCTACAGTGAACTCCCTATAGTGAACTCCTCTATAGTGAACTCCTCTATAGTGAACTCCTCTATAGTGAACTCCCTATAGTGAACTCCTCTTTAGTGAACTCCTCTATAGTGAACTCCTCTATAGTGAACTCCCTATTGTGAACTCCTCTATAGTGAACTCCTCTATAGTGAACTCCTCTATAGTGAACTCCTCTATAGTGAACTTCTCTATAGTGAACTCCTCTATAGTGAACTCCTCTATAGTGAACTCCTCTATAGTGAACTCCCTATAGTGAACTCCTCTACAGTGAACTCCCTATAGTGAACTCCTCTATAGTGAACTCCTCTATAGTGAACTCCCTATAGTGAAATCCTCTATAGTGAACTCCTCTATTGTGAACTCCTTTATAGTGAACTCCTCTATAGTGAACTCCTCTATAGTGAACTCCTCTATAGTGAACTCCTCTACAGTGAACTCCCTATGGTGAACTCCTCTATAGTGAACTCCTCTATAGTGAACTCCTCTATAGTAAAATCCTCTATAGTGAACTCCTCTATAGTGAACTCCCTATAGTGAACTCCCTATAGTGAACTCCTCTATAGTGAACTCCTTTATAGTGAACTCCTCTATAGTGAACTCCCTATAGTGAACTCCTCTATAGTGAACTCCTATAGTGAACTCCTCTATAGTGAACTCCTCTATAGTAAAATCCTCTATAGTGAACTCCTCTATAGTGAACTCCTCTATAGTGAACTCCTCTATAGTGAACTCCTCTATAGTGAACTCCTCTATAGTGAACTCCTCTATAGTGAACTCCCTATAGTGAACTCCCTATAGTGAACTCCTCTATAGTGAACTCCTCTATAGTGAACTCCTCTATAGTGAACTCCCTATAGTGAACTCCTCTATAGTGAACTCCTCTATAGTGAACTCCTCTATAGTGAACTCCTCTATAGTAAAATCCTCTATAGTGAACTCCTCTATAGTGAACTCCTCTATAGTGAACTCCTCTATAGTGAACTCCTCTATAGTGAACTCCTCTATAGTGAACTCCTCTATAGTGAACTCCTCTTTAGTGAACTCCTCTATAGTGAACTCCTCTATAGTGAACTCCCTATAGTGAACTCCTCTATAGTGAACTCCTCTATAGTGAACTCCTCTATAGTGAACTCCTCTATAGTGAACTCCTCTATAGTGAACTCCTCTATAGTGAACTCCTCTATAGTGAACTCCTCTATAGTGAACTCCTCTATAGTGAACTCCTCTATAGTGAACTCCTCTATAGTGAACTCCCTATAGTGAACTCCTCTATAGTGAACTCCTCTATAGTGAACTCCTCTATAGTGAACTCCTCTATAGTGAACTCCTCTATAGTGAACTCCTCTATAGTGAGCTCCTCTATAGTGAACTCCTCTACAGTGAACTCCCTATAGTGAACTCCTCTATAGTGAACTCCTCTATAGTGAACTCCTCTATAGTGAACTCCCTATAGTGAACTCCTCTTTAGTGAACTCCTCTATAGTGAACTCCTCTATAGTGAACTCCCTATAGTGAACTCCTCTATAGTGAACTCCTCTATAGTGAACTCCTCTATAGTGAACTCCTCTATAGTGAACTCCTCTATAGTGAACTCCTCTATAGTGAACTCCTCTATAGTGAACTCCTCTATAGTGAACTCCCTATAGTGAACTCCTCTACAGTGAACTCCCTATAGTGAACTCCTCTATAGTGAACTCCTCTATAGTGAACTCCTCTATAGTGAACTCCCTATAGTGAACTCCTCTATAGTGAACTCCTCTATAGTGAACTCCTTTATAGTGAACTCCTCTATAGTGAACTCCTTTATAGTGAACTCCTCTATAGTGAACTCCTCTATAGTGAACTCCTCTATAGTGAACTCCTCTATAGTGAACTCCTCTATAGTGAACTCCTCTATAGTGAACTCCTCTATAGTGAACTCCTCTATAGTGAACTCCTCTATAGTGAACTCCTCTATAGTGAACTCCTCTATAGTGAACTCCCTATAGTGAACTCCTCTATAGTGAACTCCTCTATAGTGAACTCCTCTATAGTGAACTCCTCTATAGTGAACTCCTCTATAGTGAACTCCTCTATAGTGAACTCCTCTATAGTGAACTCCTCTATAGTGAACTCCTCTGTAGTGAACTCCTCTATAGTGAACTCCTCTATAGTGAACTCCTCTACAGTGAACTCCCTATAGTGAACTCCTCTATAGTGAACTCCTCTATAGTGAACTCCTCTATAGTGAACTCCTCTATAGTGAACTCCTCTATAGTGAACTCCTCTATAGTGAACTCCTCTACAGTGAACTCCCTATAGTGAACTCCTCTATAGTGAACTCCTCTATAGTGAACTACTCTATAGTGAACTCCCTATAGTGAACTCCTCTTTAGTGAACTCCTCTATAGTGAACTCCTCTATAGTGAACTCCCTATTGTGAACTCCTCTATAGTGAACTCCTCTATAGTGAACTCCTCTATAGTGAACTCCTCTATAGTGAACTTCTCTATAGTGAACTCCTCTATAGTGAACTCCTCTATAGTGAACTCCTCTATAGTGAACTCCCTATAGTGAACTCCTCTACAGTGAACTCCCTATAGTGAACTCCTCTATAGTGAACTCCTCTATAGTGAACTCCCTATAGTGAAATCCTCTATAGTGAACTCCTCTATTGTGAACTCCTTTATAGTGAACTCCTCTATAGTGAACTCCTCTATAGTGAACTCCTCTATAGTGAACTCCTCTACAGTGAACTCCCTATGGTGAACTCCTCTATAGTGAACTCCTCTATAGTGAACTCCTCTATAGTAAAATCCTCTATAGTGAACTCCTCTATAGTGAACTCCCTATAGTGAACTCCCTATAGTGAACTCCTCTATAGTGAACTCCTCTATAGTGAACTCCTCTATAGTGAACTCCCTATAGTGAACTCCTCTATAGTGAACTCCTCTATAGTGAACTCCTCTATAGTGAACTCCTCTATAGTAAAATCCTCTATAGTGAACTCCTCTATAGTGAACTCCTCTATAGTGAACTCCTCTATAGTGAACTCCTCTATAGTGAACTCCTCTATAGTGAACTCCTCTATAGTGAACTCCCTATAGTGAACTCCCTATAGTGAACTCCTCTATAGTGAACTCCTCTATAGTGAACTCCTCTATAGTGAACTCCCTATAGTGAACTCCTCTATAGTGAACTCCTCTATAGTGAACTCCTCTATAGTGAACTCCTCTATAGTAAAATCCTCTATAGTGAACTCCTCTATAGTGAACTCCTCTATAGTGAACTCCTCTATAGTGAACTCCTCTATAGTGAACTCCTCTATAGTGAACTCCTCTATAGTGAACTCCTCTTTAGTGAACTCCTCTATAGTGAACTCCTCTATAGTGAACTCCCTATAGTGAACTCCTCTATAGTGAACTCCTCTATAGTGAACTCCTCTATAGTGAACTCCTCTATAGTGAACTCCTCTATAGTGAACTCCTCTATAGTGAACTCCTCTATAGTGAACTCCTCTATAGTGAACTCCTCTATAGTGAACTCCTCTATAGTGAACTCCTCTATAGTGAACTCCCTATAGTGAACTCCTCTATAGTGAACTCCTCTATAGTGAACTCCTCTATAGTGAACTCCTCTATAGTGAACTCCTCTATAGTGAACTCCTCTATAGTGAGCTCCTCTATAGTGAACTCCTCTACAGTGAACTCCCTATAGTGAACTCCTCTATAGTGAACTCCTCTATAGTGAACTCCTCTATAGTGAACTCCCTATAGTGAACTCCTCTTTAGTGAACTCCTCTATAGTGAACTCCTCTATAGTGAACTCCCTATAGTGGACTCCTCTATAGTGAACTCCTCTATAGTGAACTCCTCTATAGTGAACTCCTCTATAGTGAACTCCTCTATAGTGAACTCCTCTATAGTGAACTCCTCTATAGTGAACTCCTCTATAGTGAACTCCCTATAGTGAACTCCTCTACAGTGAACTCCCTATAGTGAACTCCTCTATAGTGAACTCCTCTATAGTGAACTCCTCTATAGTGAACTCCCTATAGTGAACTCCTCTATAGTGAACTCCTCTATAGTGAACTCCTTTATAGTGAACTCCTCTATAGTGAACTCCTCTATAGTGAACTCCTCTATAGTGAACTCCTCTACAGTGAACTCCCTATAGTGAACTCCTCTATAGTGAACTCCTCTATAGTGAACTCCTCTATAGTAAAATCCTCTATAGTGAACTCCTCTATAGTGAACTCCCTATAGTGAACTCCCTAAAGTGAACTCCTCTATAGTGAACTCCTCTATAGTGAACTCCTCTATAGTGAACTCCCTATAGTGAACTCCTCTATAGTGAACTCCTCTATAGTGAACTCCTCTATAGTGAACTCCTCTATAGTGAACTCCTCTATAGTAAAATCCTCTATAGTGAACTCCTCTATAGTGAACTCCTCTATAGTGAACTCCTCTATAGTGAACTCCCTATAGTGAACTCCTCTACAGTGAACTCCCTATAGTGAACTCCTCTATAGTGAACTCCTCTATAGTGAACTCCTCTACAGTGAACTCCTCTATAGTGAACTCCTCTATAGTGAACTCCTCTATACTGAACTCCTCTATAGTGAACTCCCTATAGTGAACTCCTCTACAGTGAACTCCCTATAGTGAACTCCTCTATAGTGAACTCCTCTATAGTGAACTCCTCCATAGTAAAATCCTCTATTGTGAACTCCTCTATAGTGAACTCCTCTATAGTGAACTCCTCTACAGTGAACTCCCTATAGTGAACTCCTCTATAGTGAACTCCTCTATAGTGAACTCCTCTATAGTAAAATCCTCTATAGTGAACTCCTCTATAGTGAACTCTTCAATAGTGAACTCCTCCCTCTATAGTGAACTCCCTATAGTGAACTCCTCTATAGTGAACTCCTCTATAGTGAACTCCCTATAGTGAACTCCCTATAGTGAACTCCTCTATAGTGAACTCCTCTATAGTGAACTCTTCTATAGTGAAATCCTCCCTCTATAGTGAACTCCCTATAGTGAACTCCTCTACAGTGAACTCCCTATAGTGAACCCCTCTATAGTGAACTCCTCTATAGTGAACTCCTCTATAGTGAACTCTTCTATAGTGAACTCCTCTATAGTAAAATCCTCTATAGTGAACTCCTCTATAGTGAACTCCTCTACAGTGAACTCCTCTATAGTGAACTCCTCTATAGTGAACTCCTCTATAGTGAACTCCCTATAGTGAACTCCTCTATAGTGAACTCCTCTATAGTGAACTATCTATAGTGAACTCCTCTATAGTGAACTCCCTATAGTGAACTCCTCTATAGTGAACTCCTCTATAGTGAACTCCTCTATAGTGAACTCCTCTATAGTGAACTCCTCTATAGTGAACTCCTCTATAGTGAACTCCTCTATAGTGAACTCCTCTATAGTGAACTCCTCTATAGTGAACTCCTCTATAATGAACTCCTCTATAGTGAACTCCTCTATAGTGAACTCCTCTATAGTGAACTCCTCTATAGTGAACTCCTCTATAGTGAACTCCTCTATAATGAACTCCTCTATAGTGAACTCCTCTATAGTGAACTCCTCTATAGTGAACTCCTCTATAGTGAACTCCTCTATAGTGAACTCCTCTATAGTGAACTCCTCTATAGTGAATGTAGAGTCCTGAGTAAGAGAACTACCTCAACCAGTTGATAAATTTTCTTTAGTCTGCCAGAATACTCAGGAGTCAAGATTCACTATAAAGGCTGCTTCACACATGACAGGGATCTGTCCGAGACGTCACCGATCCGTCTCCTCTCAGTCATACAGTGTCATCGAAAAAAATATATCGTTACTTTAATTTCAACGGACACATTCACACAGTACCTACAGGCTCCTCGTCGTGATAAAAAAAATCACTGACCGGTGACGTCCCGGACGGTTTCCTGACATGTGTGAAGAAGCCTTAATTAAAAGAGTTCTACTGTAACAGATACGACCTATAGATGGCGCAGCTAAAACATGTGCATAATTAGTTATACAGTTGCTGCTATTTTTTTTTCGTTCATGGGACCTTTAAAATGTTTATCTATTCGGATATGTTTTTAAAAGTCGTAAAATGACCGGAAATGACCATTAAATTGCAAATAATTTTACAGGACCAGTAAAACTATTAAAAAGTCTACAATATGAAATTAATATAAATGAAAACTTAAACCTCAGAAATATAAATAATAATTAAAGAGTAAATGTATTTATATTTTAATTCTAAAAGTCACCGTGAAACTTTAACAGCTGATTGGGCCACATTCATCCAAAAAAACTATATTAAAATATGTATATGCTAAATAGCTTATCTCACAGTGGTAGATAGATTATCTGCCAATGGCAATGAAATGAAAATGATATAATATTAAAATCCAATGATTCACACGACATCCCAATACATTTAAAATAACCCAAAAGGGGGAAAGCAGGCAAAGAATTTCCCCCCGCAGCCTCTATGCAGTATAACCTCTAACTCCCTCTACCGACACACAGACCACCTACTGAGTCTTTCCCGTGCTCCGCCAGATGTCACTTTTGTTCAATTTGCACACTCCAAAGATTACATTAGTAAAATTAACGAACTAGCGATTGGGAGTAGTAATTGGGAGTGAATTTGATGGTATTAGTAACGACACCTCGCGCAGGGGCTAGTAATCCCTTTATTGGACTGACAGCGGTTAGGAAACGGTAAAAAGGAGAGAGGAATGAGTGGAGGAAAAGGAGAGAGAAAGAAGTGGAGGAAAAGGAGAGAAAGGAATGGAGAAGAAAGAAGAGAGAGGCCTGTAGACACTGTAGATGAGGCCTGTAGACACTGTAGATGAGGCCTGTAGACACTGTAGATGAGGCCTGTAGACACTGTAGATAGAGAGGCCTGTAGATACTGTAGATGAGGCCTGTAGATAGAGAGTCCTGTAGATACTGTAGATGAGGCCCGTAGACACTGTAGATGAGGCCTGTAGACATTGTAGATAGAGAGGCCTGTAGATACTGTAGATGATGAGGCCTGTAGACACTGTAGATGAGGCCTGTACACACTGTAGATATAGAGACCTGTAGAAACTGTAGATGAGGCCTGTAGACACTGTAGATAGAGAGGCCTGTAGATACTGTAGATGAGGCCTGTAGACACTGTAGATAGAGAGGCCTGTAGAAACTGTAGATGAGGCCTGTAGACACTGTAGATAGAGAGGCCTGTAGATACTGTAGATGAGGCCTGTAGACACTGTAGATAGAGAGGCCTGTAGATACTGTAGATGAGGCCTGTAGACACTGTAGATATAGTGACCTGTAGACACTGTACATGAGGCCTGTAGACACTGTAGATAGAGAGGCCTGTAGATACTGTAGATGATGAGGCCTGTAGACACTGTAGATGATGAGGCCTGTAGACACTGTAGATAGAGAGGCCTGTAGACATTGTAGATAGAGAGGCCTGTAGACACTGTAGATAGAGAGGCCTGTAGACACTGTAGATAGAGAGGCCTGTAGACACTGTAGGTAGAGAGGCCTGTAGACACTGTAGATGAGGCCTGTAGACACTGTAGATAGAGAGGCCTGTAGATACTGTAGATGAGGCCTGTAGACACTGTAGATAGAGAGGCCTGTAGATATTGTAGATGATGAGGCCTGTAGACACTGTAGATGATGAGGCCTGTAGACACTGTAGATAGAGAGGCCTGTAGACACTGTAGATAGAGAGGCCTGTAGACACTGTAGATAGAGAGGCCTGTAGACACTGTAGATAGAGAGGCCTGTAGACACTGTAGATAGAGAGGCCTGTAGACACTGTAGATAGAGAGGCCTGTAGACACTGTAGATAGAGAGGCCTGTAGACACTGTAGATAGAGAGGCCTGTAGACACTGTAGATGAGGCCTGTAGACACTGTAGATAGAGAGACCTGTAGATACTGTAGATGAGGTCTGGTGACACCGATGTCCTAATATCTTCTCTTTCCCCGACTCCATAAACTTAGGTTCCGATTGTGGCTCACAAAAGAAAGTGTCAACAGTCTTTCTACTAAACATGTCCGCCCTAAATGAACTCCATATTACAATGTTCATAAATTGTCCAAAAATAGCATGGAAGAATATATTATCAGGAGAAAGAATTAAATTCGATTATTTATGAAGATAATTTAATTTTCTTATGTTGGTTTATGTTTTCCATCTCAAACTCTTAAAAATATTATTGAAACACAGCACATGTTTTCTTATTGAAAGGATTTGCATCTCTATTTATTCTAACATTTAAAGCATATTGTTTTAATTATGGAGTTAAAGAGTAGCATTTATTTACTAAGTTATTATTTATTAGCGGCATTTACATGAAAAGCATTAGGGGAAGGGGTAAAAATGAGACATTTGTTAACATTTTTTTAATGGGTACCTACAGCTTATTAATGATGTAATATGATATACGATATTCACCTAAATAATGAACAATTAAAAACGATTTAAAAGAAAAAATTATTTAATTTGAAAAGGCGCCATCTAGTGATAAACAGATAAAGTTTTCCGCAAGATATTATAGTCATCTTGTTGTATTCGCGTAAGTTTTCATACCTAAGTGTTATATAGATTAATAATTATAATTATAGATATTAGTTTACTAATTGTTATTTAATGTAGTTCATATATTTCTCAAACAATTGAAGTATATTACATTATTTACGATAAAAAGGACTAAATTTTTGTATCGTTAATGAAATAAAGTGCCATCTATCGGATGTTAGATCAAACTTATGTTAAATAATAAAAAACCTACTTTCTCTAGCCGAAATAATTCAAAACAATTTACAAATTACAATGGTTATCCGTTATATTATATATTGGAGTATTTCATAGGATTTTAAATTAATTTAAAAATTTAGTTTATAAATGAACGAAAACAGTTTAAATTTTTTTTTTTTTCAAATATTAAAAAAAAGTTAGTTTAATAAATTATTTTTTAAAAAATATTAAAAAAAAGTTAGTTTGATAAAAAAAGTAGTTTATCAGATTAAACTCACGATTTTTTATTTATAGATATAAATGAAATAATCATTAAATTTTTTCAAATTATTTCAAATAAGGGATTTTTGTCCATTTCCATACAACTTAGAATTCTTTTTTTTTTAAGCAAACTGCTGTTCCGTCTGTACAACATTATTCTTCAAAGTTAAATTACCCTATACTTTGTTTACAAAATGATCACAAATAGACATTTAAAGGTCCGTTCAATACGAAATAATTTGTATACAGGGTGTCTCAGAAAAAAAGGGTTCCCAGTTTTGAATTATCACACCTCCTGAAGTATTGTAGACACAGGCAGACACGCTTTAAGTCGAAAATTATACCTCACATTAACCTAGAGACTGTTCTTAAAGCGGGAGAGACCTCGCTTTAAGTTTAGCATTTTACTCTAATATTTCCCTTTTTCTAGTAACAATAATCAAAGAGCATTTGCATTGTACTCTGATGCTATGTACCATTTTTTGTATGATTACTTCAATGTAAATAAAATTGTTTAAAATAATTCCGCGGTAGAACTGATGTATCTAAACTCGGGGCCAACTCCGCTTTAAGTCGTCCTGTTCTAAAATCGGGTTTACTTAAAGCGGGTCTGCCTGTATGCCAAGTATTAATAATTACGCTTATAATTTCAGTAGATGCTAACAAAAGTATGATTGCGCAGTGAGTACAATTATAATTGTGCTAACTTTAATAGTGAGAACATTTATTTAATTACACTAAAAATACATTCCTGTTAAAATATCTATTAACGCTAATTATGAATTTCACCACGACGTTCTAAGCTGCTCTTCCTTTCGCCTGTCTTCGATTTCAAAAATGGCCCAGTAATATACAGGGTGACCCACAAAAAGTGTTATTTGAAAATGAGTTGAATTAAATTTAAAAATTAGATTTTTTTTTCATTTATCCATTCTACCACCGTCATTTCTTAAGATTGTACGTGTACGATATTTATATTAATTCAAAGCATAGAGTTATAATAAACTAATCTAGAGAGAGGAAGTGTTGCAGCGATTGCAGGACGCTAAGGAAGACGGTGTAAAACCTTATTTTGTTTCTGTTATATCATTTCTCCATTAAACTGACGCTAGATTGCCAGTCACGTGACCCAAAAATAAGGATTTTAGCGTCCCGCAAGACGCAATATTATTTTGGTCACTGGATCACCACTTGGTATTTCCACCAGACAAGCTCCACCTACTTTTTCCACATTATATAGAAAAACTATATAATTATTATTTATTTTAGATACCTGCAGGTATCATGGATAAAAACTACCATAAATAATAATTATATCATTTTTTGAGGAAAAAGTAGAAGGAGCTTAGCAAAAAGTCTGGTGGAAAGACTTAAAAAACCCTACGTGTGTACGGCCCTTTAGACAAGTATGTGTTTGTGAACGAGCCACTTATCGATTGTCTATACGTCGAGCAAAGTCCGTTTCAGGCAGTTTATGCCTTTTTTGCATCTTATAGGGATGCTATTTCCATTCATGTCTTTTTTGCTTATAAAGCAATACATAATAACAATCAAAACATGTTGTCTTATTCACACAAGTTGCATTAAAAATATACGTAGAAAATAACAGTTAAGAGAAAATATGTACGATATTAAAAATTTAAAATCGCTTTTTTATTATTTAGTATCTACTACTAAAAATATATGAGTAAGAATATAGTTGAAAGAAAATGTATGGAACATCAAAAGATTTATTAATGCTTGGCACACAATATTTTTTACAGAATCAAAACATCTTCAATACTTTATTCATAACTGTATACACTTTTTTCTGGCACACCTTACAGGTCTTCAAATTTTCTCTATCCAATTTGTGGTGTAGTGGTAAAAAAATTTAATAATCAAAAAATAGAATAAAACAAAGAAAAAAAAAATGATTCTGACCATTACAACAGGTCATTCGATAACCCTAAAGCGGGTCACTGTTATATTTCACTAAATAACCAATAAGATAATTTTTGTAGTATTTTATCAAATTGTTTGCTATATCAATATCAAAATTTTGTCTATATAGTAATAATAATAGTAAAGAGAAAACATAAGATATTCGAACCTTAATATTCAATGAGAACGGTGGAAACAGGTCATTTTGCCCAAAACTGATTCTACTTTGACCTCAAATAAGGGTCAATTTGATTCATACGGGTCAAATTGACTTGATAAACTGGAGCTAAAAATAACAAGCAAATTGACCCGATACGATTGGTTTATTCTTTTCTCAGTCAGGCTACATGTAAATTCGGTGAATATTTATAATACCTGCTGACATATCATATAAGTGTTATCGGTAAATTCCTAGTTCACGTTCCTATTTCATTTAGGGACGCTAACTAGGAACTGATCCAAATACCCACTTCCTAGTTGAAATAGGGACGTGAACTAGGAATTTACCGCATTTCTTAAGTCATTAATTTCTATTTAAGAAGTTATGATGTAGCGAAGAAATGTTTTCGTTTACAAATTTATATTTAAAATAAACGGTAAATAGTAAATACCCGATAAAAGTAAACTGTATTTGGAATTATTTGAATATAAACTCGATATTTTTTCTTGTTAAATATTATGAACTTATTCAAAATAATGCTACGTGTATAATAAAATACACAAATAATTATTGCATTACTAAATATTAGTAAACGTTTTCTTTCAATAAGTAGTTTGAAATTAGATTAAAACACATTAAAAATATTAATAATATTTTTTATAGAATTATAAAATTTTTTATAGATTTATATGTTTACCAAGGAGTTAATGATGTACACAAAAATATTTATAGTTGGTAAACAAATGATAACATATAAATTCTAAGTTTAATTTATTAAATATAATTATAAAAGACTAGGGCAAATTCCAAGTTATAGGCCGGTTCCACATTTTCGATTATGTTAGAAAAAGATCTAATTTAACATTTTTACTCGTTATTTTAATTGGTAACCAGTTGAAACATTAAATTCTATTTTCTTATACGCTCGAAAATATGAAACTAGACAATAACTCACTTTCGCTCGTAGAAAATATTCAATGTAAGAATAATATAATTCTCTCCCAATTAAATATTACATGAATTCGTAGAATAATATTCGTAATAATATACGAATGACATATACGAATAATGACATCATTACAGTTCTCTAAATAGAAGCAGTTTAGTCGATATCTCATCCCTCACTCTATCGATATCTCGTCTATTTCGTGACAGTTATCGCACTTCTTTTCCTGGTCCACACCGCACGATGATGGCACCAACACATATTGGATGACCGGTTATCACTTGGTGTCAAAGACTGTCCGCACTTCTCCTCACGACTCATTTAACCTCTAAAGAAAAAGAAAGAACTCCTATCTTCTTCTGATATTATCACTTATAAATCATTCTATTCATTTAGTGTTTATTGGTGGGGGAGGAGGTTGACACTCACAGTTATCGGTAAGTGAGGGCTGGTCAATCAGATTTTTCTAAATGTCAGATTGGTTAATTCTTCCCACTTTCAGAGTACTGTAAGTGTTCGAATATCGCAACGCTTTACTAATACTAAATGTAATTGATAGATCTCTTTGAAATTAACAACAGTCTAAATTTATGGAATAATATAAAAAAAATTATAATGAATAAGTTCATAAGAAATTAAAGCTTAAGCTACATTTATTTCCCAAAAATGTACTCAAATGCCCACTTCTATTTAATCCTCTTCCCAACAATCTAATTCCTTTCTGAAATTCTTTGGCTCCAAGAGGGAATTCTAATTGAAGATTTTTCGATACATAAATAGATATTATATATTTCCCTTTGATGGCAAAACACGCCTTAGACTTTAATAACATCGCCAGTCTATGACATCCAGCTGTGAGGAAGGAAAACCTAAGCAATTTCTTCGATGGTAGCCAGCAGTTGACCATAAAATACGGATCGTCAACAGCTCGCTATTTATACTTACTAAAATAACCTTTAGGTTTACCAGAGGAAATCTTCTTAAAGACCTCGCACTCGTATAATGAAATGGTATGTAGTAACTAACGTGTTGTCGTACACAATGGTACAGCATCGTGCCGTGATGGGAATTTTAATAATCACAACAAATATCTTTGTAATAAAGGAGCACATCTATCTTTGGTGGTTGAATAATGAGCAATTGAAAAGTTGATGGAAAGATCACAATGTGAAGTCAATCGGAATTTTTGACGGGCGCTAGGAATAGCGCCGCGGGGCACTTACCAACTATTCCTGGCGTTGGAATTTATTGGATGGGTGGTGCGCGCGTGATAGATCATTATGGGAATTTCGAGAGAGATATTCTAGCGGGAATGAGCGAAATCACTCGCAAATTTATATATCACCAAAGATGATTATATAAATTTACACTCATGATATTATAGAAGTACTGCTTCGCATCTTTTAAATTTAATATTTTTCAACGTACCATACTATATTTATTTTTAATAGAAAAGTATCGTCTTAAATAGACGACGGTTTACTATTTTTCTGTTTCTATACAATATATAACCTATTCTCGAGATCAATATCTGCCGTTTTATACAACCAAACTGCGGTCGTACTAGCCAGCACTACATTGAAATTCTCTACTAAAATAGATGGTATTTACTTATTTTGATTTTCACTCGACTTGAGTTAAACAAACGCGTTCCAGTGAACATTCCATGGCAAACAATAGTGACATTGTTTATATTATTATTGTGTGGACCACTGCTAAGATATTGTTGCCCTCTTCTGCTCCTCATTGTACGTACATTGGTGTGTACAATGGAACATCTCTCTATTGTGCAGCAGCTTGCAATATTGTAATTACGGATTGGAGATCTTTTGTACTGCTGAGAAATTGTCTTTGTGCTCCTTTTATTCACTCGAGTCGATATTTTTATTGTATTATAATTAGTTCAAAGCATTGCTAAAGTTAAATATGAGATGATATATTTATTGTATTATAATTAGTTTAAAGCATTGCTAAAGTTGAATATGATTAATATAATTAATAATTATTATTATAATTAGTAAAATTAAATTCATTTCTAGAGGTGAATATGTGATGACTTATTTATTGTTTTATAATTAGTTTAATTAAATGCAATAATTGCTAGAGGTAAATTAAAATTAAGATAATTTTACTATTAGGGAAAATATTTCCCAGTGTTGAAAATATTAATGAATAAAATGGACTTATTAAAAATATATTTTTTTTTCACATTGTCTTTAAAAAAATCATCTTGATTTATTATTTATAATACTTAAATATGTGAATTTTTGATGAATAAAGTAAACCTTAATTATCATTGTTTAACATTAATATTTAATAACTAAGTAAGTAGAATTTAATAAGTAGATCCTAAAACCATGACTTAAAAAATTACCAAAAATAATTACAAACGAGTAAGAATAAGCTTTAATAAATCTGATTATGATCAATTATTTTAAAATACACGAATTTAATGTGAATAGACATATATTTAAAAAAAATGAATGAAATGCTTGTGAAACTGAATATGAAATATAAATATTAAAAAAATAATATAAAATTCTTGTATATTTCCATTTCCCTTCACATTTTACCACAAATGCATAGAAAGTAACTTCTAATATATTTTAACGGTATACCTAATGTTATAACTAGGGTTGTGACAATATGCGTTTAAAATCATAGATCCTGAAAATATTATAGACGGATTGAATTAAAGACTATTTAATCGTTCTAAACCAGCGGTATATGGTATTCGATACCATTTCATTCCGTTTCGTCTATGATATTCCTAAGATCTATGATTTAAAACGCATATTGTCACAACCCTAGTTATCACAATTGGGTCTTGAAAAAATGGCGATACAACTTATTTTAGGAATAGTGGTATATGTATATATAAAAAATTAGTATAGGGTAAGTTTCGAATTATCGGTTGGTACTACATCTTCGGTCATATAAGAAAAAAAAGTATAAAAATTATTATTATTACACAGTGCTATCTAATACTTCTGCAAACCCGTGTTTGAAAAAAATAAAAGAATTGATTTTCTTCCAAATCAGAACATATGTAATTAATGTGTAATTACTGTATACTGTATTAGTACACAAACTGTACCAGGTGTCATTTACATACAAAATCACTGAATTTGAAAAGAAACATGAATTTCTCACAAAAACATAGTAACCCAAATTAACCGTCAAACCCCTGAAACTGACTCTCAGATCCCCTGGGGATCAATTGAAGACAAGTAAGGAAACTGTATCAGAGGCACTAGCCTATTACAAAATAAGTATCGAAAACTACCTGACGATGAAAAAACGGTACACGGAAAACTGCCAGGCGGAAAACTGCCAGGCGAAAAACTGCCAGGCGGAAAACTGCCGAAGTGGAAAACTGCCAGGCGGAAAACTGACAGGCGGAAAACTGCCAGTCACTTATTGGCAATTTAATCAGTTTAGTCAATAATGACATTTAATTCATAAAAAAGCCGTTCGCCTTTCGTTAAGGAGTTAAAGGGATATTTATTCTTACAAAATAAAAATAATAGTTAAATGTACACAAATTGATTAGAAAAATATATAAAATACATAATTAGATAAATATTACAGAAATTAATCAATTATAATATAGAAATGGAAAATATAACCTT
Organism: Caprella mutica; assembly: GCA_947561585.1. Classification (NCBI taxonomy): domain Eukaryota; kingdom Metazoa; phylum Arthropoda; class Malacostraca; order Amphipoda; family Caprellidae; genus Caprella; species Caprella mutica. Next base: position 17,101 of record CANNZV010004556.1, read on the forward strand.
TCTTAGAAAATACAGAGGAATAATTGTATTAGGGACAGAGTACAATATCATAGTTTACACAATGCGTCTTTATATACATTATCAGTTCTTAATTCGGGTTTAATGTCTAATTATTTCTTTTTGTGTTTATAATTTGAGAATTTAATTTAATGGTTTTAATGTGGCAATGGAGTATGAATCTAACCATCATAAAAACACATAATTAACATGTGGTTATGCCATTTTAATACCATATCTTAAAAAAAAACAAATCAAATAGAGATTGTATACACCGCATCATATCCACATGTAAATTACCATACTTAGGTGTTTACCAAGTGTTAATTACTAAATTCATAGCAACATGTTAAATACCATTCTTATAAACATATGGTAACCACATATAATTTACTATATTACTACGTAAAACAACATGTAATAATATGTTATTCATTTCCAAAAATATGTATGGTATACACATGATTTAAATGTGTAAGTGCCACATGGTATACACAATACACATGGAACTGTTTGTAGGGAAGCTTGTACTCACAATAAAAAAACTTTGATCGATGTTCGTGAAATATTTAGAATTTACAACCCAACATCTATGATTATTAAACTGATATTACCTACTAAATTCTCTGACAATTTCACTCGATCGAATCGATTGCATATTAATTAATAATACTTTTTACATATAAATGAAAATAGTTAAAATGAATGTGTTGTGTTAATGATATGGATAATAAAATGTAAATGTAATAACTATTTAACATACATATAAGTTGATTTAACATTCACTTAATTTATTGTATAATTTAAAATTATATTATTGGTGAGAATATCTAATTATCTAGTATTCACAAATCAGTACACAGGGTTTAACGTTTGCTTCGGAACCAAAGGCTACATTGCTGACGTCAATAGGAAATTAAAAACAAGAGGACTATAAACGTAACTGAATATGTTTCTAAAATTCATGTAACTTTGAAAATAAGTTAAAATAGTAATTATAAAATCTTTGTGTGTTCTGAAGTTTTGTTTACTGAGTGTTTAATAAAGTAGATTTGTTGAAATATTATTTTTCTTTGAATATTATTTATGTATTCCAATATCTATTTAGTTATTACTGTAAAAATGAATGTCCCCTTAACCTCTTAAAGAAGGACCAACGCCATTTTTATAAATTAAAATGTGTTTATAACTAAAGAATATTTCAGAAAGTCAAAAAATATACATATATTGCCAATAAGTGACTGGCAGTTTTCCGCCTGGCAGTTTTCCGGACACCGAAAAAACAGTGTGGTTATTCCGATGTCAATTTGTTGTCATAGCTTATAATAACTAGGGTTGGTGACAATATGCGTTTAAAATCATAGATCTTAAGAATATCATACGAAACTAAATGAAATGGTATCGAATACTATATACCGCTGGTTAAGAACGATTAAATAGTCTTTAATTCAATCCGTCTATAATATTTTCAGGATCCTCAGTGTATTATTATTGTGTATTTTTTTCCTTCACGAATAAATTGCTTCGTTGTTTCATTTTAAGCGCATATTGTCACAACCCTAATAATATCCCATAGTAGTGCTGATTGTTCAGCTACCAATAAAAGCTAGTAAAGAAGGACCCTCTATAGTCTTCTATGGGCCTTACATAATTTCTCTTTTTAAGTCATCCGTAGAAACAGGAAGTATCTTTTAAAATAGCATTGGACTCAATGTACGGTAAAGCATCAATTACCAGATGTGAATGAAATGCAGAGTGAATATTGTAAAAGCATATTATTTAAAAAAAACGTATCAAAATAAGATATTTAACTCATAATTTCATTTTTTATTCACGAGTTAAATTTTATCGGATACATTTTGATTCTCTTATTTTGGCGTGTTTATTTTTTATTTTTTTTAATCATTGAATTTTCAATCCATCATTCAATTCGCTTCCGGTTATTGAAACTTTACCCTAAAAACACAAAGCATTTATTAATTGTAATTTACTAGTGCAGTAATAATTATAATTGAACTAATTAATGATAGAACATTTGTCACAGCATAGAAGGTTTCATTATACAAGAATAATCATTGGGTTCGTATAAATTACGATTTCTTTGTTTTACTTTTAATATTTATTCGGTGATAAAACAATGTGAATAATCTTATTTCTTAAGATCAAGTAATAATGCTATGATAAGTTGAGTAATTAAATATCTAAAAAATTAAATGGTTACAAAAATAGAAATATACGTTCATATAATTTAAATGCTTAAAGGTCCCTTCGAAGCATTTTTTAATTGTTTTAATTAACGTGGCTAATATTTTAATCACTTTATTGCAAACCCCATGAAATTTCATAACATCTATTAAATTTTAAAAATTATAATCAAAACTCTGCAATAACCGTTTTTCTTCAGACTTCTAAAATTTCAGTCCTAAGAAAAAGAATGTACACCGTCTGTTTTAGATGTAAACTAGGTAGGTATATTCAATCTATTATTAAATATTCCTGTACAGGTATATTATAAGAGACACTTATTATAGAAAGGTTTATATACTTTGGGAAACAATTTATAGCCCGAACGAAGGCAGGGAATAAATTTTTTTGTTAATAAAATTTAAATGGTAAATAAAAAAAAAATAGTGTACAATCTCTTTCTTTAGCGTCAGGTTAGTGATTCGGACAATTGTTGCACACAGAGTATTAAAAACTTCATAAGCTTATTAATTCATATACTAAACTTAATTTAATGCAGTATGCAGATCAATGATATTTGAGTGCTAGACCTTAGTTCTGTAATTTTATGTAATAATATTTTTTCCTTGAGCCTGCAGAGGACCTATAATAGAATTTTCAGGAAAAAAATATAAACTGAAAGCAGTGTTTATAAGGACGATTATTCCTGGGATATTCCCTCACTATCCCAGGAATAAATCCTCCTTTCCTGGGATATTCCCTCTCTATCCCAGGAATAAATCCTTCTTTCCTGAGATATTCCATCACTATCCCAGGAATAAATCCTTCTTGCCTGGGATATTCTCTCACTATCCCAGGAATAAATCCTTCTTTCTGAGATATTCCCTCACTATCCCAGGAATAAATCCTCCTTTCCTGGGATATTCCCTCACTATCCCAGGAGTAAATCCTCCTTTCCTGGGATATTCCCTCTCTATCCAGGAATAAATCCTTCTTCCCCACTCGTAAGAGATAGCTCCATAAGGGCCTAGCAGAGGAAACCATAAAACACACCACATTATCCCAATAACAATATACCCTGTAGCTAATGAAGGAATGGGGAATGGAGAAAGAACGGCTGTTACCTAAGATGTCTAAAGAAACACAAATTGTCCACCACAACTATTTAGTCTTCCTGCTTCTTTAGGAATTCAACTGAATAGCTCTTGTTTCTTGAAATGTTTAAATCGATTGATTACAAAAAGTCAGTTACAACGGTTGATTTCATGTCGGTAAATAAAATCCTATTTTATTGTGAGTTTAAACAGTTTTTCTGACCATAAATACAGACGATAGTGTGTGGAATTAGGATATTTTACGATAAAATATAATCAATATTTATTTCAATACAATCTTTCCGAGTATAAATATACATAAAGAAATAATTATTGAAAAAAATACATGATTGTATTTAGTATGAGCGACTTTAGTATGTTAAATCAAAATTAATAAATACTTATTATTAGAATACAATGAAAGATATCTATACATGCATACATATATAAAATAATAATGATTATAGCAAGGGATACACTTGAGAAATGGGTTTAAAAAATTATCATATACCTAATAATTATAATCAACGTTCAATATTGCGCGAAAAACAATGAAATTAATAAATGGATTAAAATATTTTCACTGTATTGTATATGTTTAATTCCGAACCAAATTGTTGAACCACTGTTGATGTGTTGTTACATAATATGCCTTTAAATGAATTGTTCCACTTGTACAAGTACAAAATACTCACCAGAATTTTCCGTGAGAAAATATCTTGCCCTCCTTCCTACCTGTGAAATAACACATAAACAATAAAAAAAGGGCCCGCCAATTCAAATATATTCTGATGGATCTGTGTGGTGACAATTGACGTGATAATTAGGTAAATTTTTGGTTATTTCCTAGAGCTTGTGAGAACGCGTTTTGTCTGCCTTAGCGGGAACTAACATATTCCGGGAAATATTTTGACTTCAGACAATAATATTATATATTTAGCTCTGTTCTCTGGAGTATTTGTCCTTTGATAATTGGTGAAAGAATGCTATTGTTCTAGCTATACAACAAATAGATTTTAAATAGCTGGTAATTCCCTTCAAATAGGTAGTGTACATTGCTTAGGGTTGTGACAATATGCTTTTAAAATCATAGATCCTCAAAATATTATAGACGGATAGAATTTAACAGTATTGAATCATTCTACAGCAGCGGTATATAGTATTCGTATATATTTCGTATATATTCCTAAGATCTATGATTTAAAAAGCATATTATCACAACCCAACTTATTCTGAAAACTATATTCTTGCAATGAAAAAACATCAATTATTTCATTTGTTGAAAAGAATACGTTTATTTAACAATAGATGACCATAAAATCTTTTGAACAAGCTTTACATGTGTAGTAGCTAAATCACACGGTATCCATTGAAGCCCCAGACATTGTTGAAACTAGTTAGCTTTGAAGTGCGACACACCGCGTATCATTGCGCTGAATAGTGTATCATTCCGCTCTATAGTGTATTACTCCGCGGTCAAAAGGGTATTACTCCGCGTTGAATGGTGTGACGAATTAGATACCGCAGCGTAACGATACGGATGTAATGGTGGATTCGTTAAACGTATCACACGGTTGCCGACACTTTGGTAAATATAGTTGTTAGCATTTAATTTGTTATTGCACATTTAGGGCAACTTTAACGGTTAATTGAAACTAATATGCAGTGATCTCTTATATCGAGCATATGCTATAAGAACTATAATGTTAAACCTTATTTTTGCATTTCGTAGCTTCCTAACGAATGAAAACCAAAATTATAATGGCGAGTTAAAATACAAAAAATAACTTTTGTGGTTTAAAACTGTAATTTAAAATATCCAAATGAATTAATTAAATAACTACATTATTACGGGTACCAAAATCGAAACAAAATCAATATCGAACAAAATTACAAAGATACAAAGTTAGGAATAAAAAGGCCATTCTCTAATCAATTTCTGTTGCTGTAAATGAATTGATAGTATAACAGGTAGAAGTAGAATTCCGTTTGTAGAATAGGTGTAAGAATAGAGTGTTTTCTCTTTGAGAGGCTACAGACAATGTGGAAAATCATTTTGTAGAAGTCACTCTCGAAATTACTTCAGAGATTCTTTTTCTTGCTCTGCAAGTACAGAATGGGAGAAATCATTAATTTTCTTACGGTGAAAGCTGATTTAGAGGACTATCAGAAAATTAGATAAAAAATAAACATCCACAATTTAAGAACCAAAAAAGGAAATTTGCAATTTCTGAAATAATATTTTTTCGCAAATATGATATGGATTCGTATAGTTAGGTATATAGGAAGTTATTTTTCAGATAGTACTATATAATGCACCTTTATTTGTATTCTCTGTTTGATATTGTACCGCTATAAATAAAGTGATATATTACCGGAAGTATAAATTAATCATGTAATGAAATCGTTACAAACATAACAATTCACACTAATATACCTTTAATTTAGCAGAATTTAGTGGAAGAAAATTGTGATGGTTTAAAATGTTCTGAAGATATTTTCATTAATTTATTATTTCATATCGAATATTTAATGCTTTTCAATAATAAAAAATATATGTAATAAATACGACAGTATTCGATATTTAATGTTTATCATATGGTTATTAATATATTTAGTAAAATTAACAAATATAAACATGTTTCACAATGGTTTACTTTATCAAAGAAATTGCTATCCAAATAAATTATCGCCATTTTTTGGCAGTTTTTTTCGACGATTTTATTTTATAACGTATTTAAAAATTTGAAAAAATTTGACGTCAAGAAAAAAGTTATAAATTCATATAGATAACTTTAACGCTATTTATTTTATGGTATAATTTTTTTACCATAAGCAACACTAATATTTAGACATTTTTAATGTGAAATTATAGAATACTGTACTTCGTGGAAATTAACAAGGATGTTTTTTGCATAATTATTGCACAAAAGCATTTGTATAAAAACTCAGTCAGTTAAAAAATTATGCAATTAAATCGAATATTAAATTGCATAAAAAAATCTTTTAAAATAAATATTACATAAATTAAGTTTAAAAAAACGATTAAACGGAGTATTGAAAAGAGTCGTGATCGGTAATGTGAATCACACGGTGAAGCAGATGTTACCCCAATATGGATACCCATCAATGAGGGGAAAGTACCCTCACCATCCATCATATCCGGGGGAGGGGAAAGTGGGGTGGGGAGGATTACCGATAAATCGATCTGTAACACCCATTCACTGATGAACTCAATAAAGGGGCCAACAGTCAAAAAGTCAGGTTCAACTATCGGCAGGATTTATATTTAAAATAACCAGAAAACCATAGGATAAATTATATAAATGCAATTTACTCTTGGAAGTTTTAAAATAAATTCGGAGTTATATTTTTTTAAACTATTTTTCGAAGTATGGGATAATATTTTATTTTAATAATTAATTAAAATAACTTATTAATAATGATATTTTATTATGGAAACTAAAAAATAAATAAAATCTTAATTTTTTAAGGATTTATCAACACGAGTTAAAATTTACTGATATCCAATAGTATTTTGGACAGTTTCTCAGCAATATATATTTATTTATATTTAGACAGTCTTGGTTAAAATTAAAACATTAGAAAAAATGGAAGCTGACTTCGAATTAAAATATTCATTTACGCTTCATATCTTATGTTTTATTTAATAAATTAGATTTTGTAATGTTCAAAATAAATTCGTTTCACAGTCATGATTTTCAAAATGAGAATTTTCTTTTTAAGATTTTATGTTCATTTCAAAAAGAATTATATTATTAGCAACAATTGTCTTTATTTCATAAAAAGGAAATATAATAAGTTTGACAAATTTATATAATTAATTCCTGATATCATTTCTTTAAAAGGCAAAAGATCAGTTAAAAAGATTTCGAGCTGAAATATCAAGACGTTCATAGGAGAAACAATCAGCTGTTCCTGTGCTGGCCACCATCTACAATCCTAACAATTTCCTACCAATATCTCACTCTAGAGCATCCTCCATATTTTTCGAACGGGCGGCCTAAGTGGGCGGAGTCTGAGGCGATCTCGCTCCTGAATCTTTTTTTGTTCCCTCATTGCCTGGTGAGGCGCCGTGCGGTCAGGAGGGTTAGTGTCGGTGATCCCTCTTACTTCAGTTTCGCGGACGGAGAACGCGATAGAGGACACGTGTTCGACGGTGGATGTAGCGTTCGGCGTCGAGAGTCTTGATTGTTCACGCAGATTTGGTGCTCAGTCGAGGGGAAGTGTACTTTATTATCCTCAGAGCAAATTGCTATTTTCTACTCTTCCTATTTACGTGTATTTTATTTTGGTAAATGATTTACAGTAATGTATTTTATATTAGAAGTATTTGGAAATTTAATATAACTCATTAGTATAGTCTCTCTCCTTAGAGCAATTAAATATCTAGTCATTATTACCTAATAAATATTTTCTGATGACCTTTAAATAAATTAAATACGGACAAAAAAAAAAACTGATAGTATTAATACTATTTTTCGGATAATAATTTAAAAACAATTCACTGTGTGTTGTACGACCAATTTTTTCTAAATTAATCAAATTTCCGTTGAAATAATAAGTTAACATGTATTTTTTCTTATCATTTTATAAATAAATTTTAATGAATTCTTTTACAGGAAAAGAAATAAATTTATAACAAAAAAACAATCAATTATTTATTAATGGGGTTTACATAAAATGAAAACTTACATTAACCCGTAATTGATTTTTTTTATTTATTTGATATTATTAATAATATTATGGAGACTAAATAACGTAATTTAAAGGTGAATTATTTTATCAACACTGATTTAAAACTGAAAATAAAAGAAATAAACAAGAAATTTGAGTGAAAAAAGTGATTGTGATTTTGAAAACTGGGTTTGGTTTAGCGACCGGAATAACCGGATATTTTTTCCCATGTTGTCACCAGTGGATGTTGGAGGGTCATCTCTCCACCATCATCATCACCACGCTCACCACCCCACTGCTCTGCATCACCACAGTCACCACTGGCACTCATCATCACACGGGGCGAATCTAGAAGAACTCACCACTAAAGGTAAAAAAATTCAATAATTTTTTTTTCAATTTCTTAAATTTAAAAAAAAATTTAAAACAAGATGAAAAAATCTTTCAAATTAGTGAAAAAAAATCAGAAGATAATTTCATTATTTTCAAATAACTTGTAAAAAATTAATTGTTCTAATTGATGAACTAGTATAGTTCTAAATCGAGGGTAAAAGTTAACTATGGTTAATAAATTAGAAAATCTAAAATAATATAAATCTAAATCATATCTAAAAACTATAAGCATGTCCTAGAAATCGAACATTGTTTACAATAGATAAATATTACATAGGAACTTATATAAGTGCAATAATTCAATGCATCCAGTTATATGAAACAATTAATAAACTCTATTATATAACAATATCAAGCTTATTAAAGTTAAAATGATAAGTTACTATTTTTATTGTATTAATGGACATCTAAGATTTTTTTTACCCGTCGCACTTATGATTTTTACTCCTAAAATGAGTGTAAGTGAAAATGAAAAAATGAATGGAAACTCTTGAAGAGTGACACAGAGAATCATTAGCTGTTGAAAAGGGCACACCCTGTACCAATGGGAGAGATGGGGAGAAAGGAAAGGAGAGATGTAGAAGGGAGAGAAGCCCATTGTGAATCAGAAGGGCCCTTTCAAAAGGCACAGCATAAACTCTCATGTGTTCAATGCTACCCTGACATGATACCATTCACACTAACGTCTATTTGTTGCTGCCCCAACTGATACCCAGGGAAAAAGTTATTGTGGGGCCATAGGAGATTTTGAGGGGGAGGTTATGGTGGGGGAATAGAAGATTAAATGTATCTTCTATGGCCCCACCATAACTTTCCCCCTGGGAACTCATAATTAAGGCACTCACTGGTTGAGAGTGTGGTAATATATTCTAGCTACGGTAATGATTATTATAGATAAAAAGAACAGCTAAGATCCGTATGAAAGGTTAGGTACACTGTGTAGAAAAGCTACTCCGTGTTTAAAATGGTGGTATAGGTTAATACCTTTAATAATGTGCAAATTTAATCATTTTAAGGTTATTATAAAATTTAAATAAATTTGTACGAAAAAACAGCAAATAGATTATAGTGTGTATTGGCTAAACAGTTTCACCTTTTCGAACATTGACCGTCAAAGTGTAACTGTAATGATTTCTTGGAAAATAAAACAATTTCACATTTCTAATAAGAAACTTTACTAATTTTAATGCTTGTAGATATTTTGAAATTGATCTGGGTACACGATACAAATTTTAATTTCTCGTGGTCTGAAAACACAACGACAAATTTTGAAATTCAATGTACGAAAATAAGAAAAACTTTTGTGAAATTAGCACGATCTTGTGCCTCTTTCTCTGATGCAATCTGGTTAATAATATGGTAGCTATTGCTGTATTAGCCAACAGTAATTACAAATATTTCAATAGGAAAGTTTTACATTAAGTTTAATCTATGCCTTAATAAAAATTCAAACAAGTTTAAATTATCTAGGTGAATTTACAAAACTTCCTAAAAGGTTGTATTATATTATTTATATAGTTGTTATTTTGGAGGAAAATTATTTTCCTATTTGATACAAGAATTGAAAAATGGAATCAAATTCCAGCTATATAATCTTAATTACGTTTCCGTGTAAGTGTTTATATTAATATGCGCGAAATTATTCTGACCTTTTTATAAATTGCTATTTAAATGAATTCATCACTCTTATCATAACTTATACTGAGTAAAGTGAAATATATATACATACATGAAAAGATGAACGTATGTAGCTATATAATTATATTATACTAGAGTATAATTTTATCTCCATATATGTATAGTGGCTATAATTGCAATTAAAATTAACTAATAAGCTATTGTTATGAATCAAAATTATATCACAATTTCAATCAGAGTGAGAAGCCCTTTCATTTTGATGGAATTTTTTAAATTTTATAATTGAGAAAATTTTTTTGTTAAAAAAAACATTTCATAATTATGAAATATAATTTGTTATATTCAAAATCAGGTTATATTTCAGCACACAGTAGCTTTTCTGCAGTCATGTTATTCAATAACAATACTATATTATTCCATCCATTCACACTAATGTAGTATGGTTAGTGATTAAGCTGATTGATTATGAGTTGTGAGCACGAAGTAGCTTTCTTGCACCCATGAGCACTGAATCTTAGGAACATTAACTCTCTTAACTCATTTTGTATGAGAATAAATTTAATTCATATAATAATTCAAGTTTAACTTATATCATAATTTAAGTTTAACTTATATAATAATTTGGGTTTAATTTATATGATAATTTAAGTTTAATTTATATGATAATTTAAGTTTAACTTATATAATAATTTAAGTTTAATTTATATGATAATTTAAGTTTAACTTATATAATAATTTAAGTTTAGTTTATATCATAATTTAAGTTTAATTTATATTATAATTTAAGTTTAACTTATATAATAATTTGGGTTTAATTTATATGATAATTTAAGTTTAACTTATATAATAATTTAAGTTTAACTTATACAATAATTTAAGTTTAACTTATATAATAATTTAAGTTTAACTTATACAATAATTTAAGTTTAATTTATATGATAATTTAAGTTTAATTTATATTATAATTTAAGTTTAACTTATATAATAATTTGGGTTTAATTTATATGATAATTTAAGTTTAACTTATATAATAATTTAAGTTTAACTTATATAATAATTTAAGTTTAACTTATATAATAATTTGGGTTTAATTTATATGATAATTTAAGTTTAACTTATATAATAATTTAAGTTTAACTTATACAATAATTTAAGTTTAACTTATATAATAATTTAAGTTTAACTTATATAATAATTTAAGTTTAATTTATATAATAATTTAAGTCTAATTTATATTATAATTTATATAAGTTTGGTGTATCATTTAGCATATGCTTTCTCCATTTAAACTCGATGTGTAATTCTTGGTACATATATAAATTTGTTTATGAACAGTTGTAGAATGTAGATCCAGATATTTTTTTGTATATAATTCACATTTTTTATTGATAAAAATATCAAACAGGAATAATAAAATGATGATTTATTTTTTGAAAATAATTTTGATGCAGAAAAAATTTTATATGGCTATATTTTAAGTTATTTTTGTGTTAGATTATTTAGTTCTATTTTGACTAATATATTGCGATTTGATTATTTGTTTTTGAATACATAATTAATTGAATGACTCCCAATAAAAATGGTCTATAGATGGAAGATAAGAACTGTTTCTAATTATTATTCGTTGTAACTGGTTATATGATAGAGATAATCGTGCCGTGTAATATATTAGTAATTAATTAGAATGATCTATTTTATCTGTAATACATAATTTTTATTTTCAAATATACGATTTTTTTTCATTTGCTGTAAATTACAAAATTTTATAGAATTTATTTTGAAGTTATTTTTTGACATTTATTTTTAACTATACTTGCTAGCATAGAGATTCTATGATTATTGTAGTAAATAATAATAATTCATAATGTGTTATTTTGTTTATATTGATGTACATCATTAAATTATGAAGGAATATTTACAATAATTAAAAGGAGATAAAAATCTACATTTTATGTACACACTTTATGCAGAAATTTCTAGAACATAAAAATAAAAAAAGTATCTTAAATATTTAACGTTAAAAGAAGATGCAGTATTAAACTATATTTATATTAAAACAATTCTCTTAAAAAAGATTTTAATTACAATTGTTTTTCTCAGACTAAAAAAAAGTTTATAGTCTTGCTCTAATTAAATATTGGTTTCTGTTCAATTTCTTTTTAATTTGGGCAAATTAAAATAGGTAGAGTGTCTATTTCTGGTTCTGTAGCTGCGAGTGGATAAATATAGACTGAAATAACTGAATAATATATGTTCGTCAGACGAATTAATTTCATTATAAAGTATTAAAAACCTTAATTAATTAAAATACATATAATTAACTAACAGCATGGGAATAATAAAACGATATTCACCAAACATTTAAAGTAATTCACAGCATATGATTCATTAAAACATTTAATGGTTCTATAGAATAATAACTGGCTTTACCGTTAAAAAATATTAGATTAGATAAAGAAAAATTGATTTTTAAGTTAAAATTTTAACTTAATAGAGACAGAATAAATTATTCCTTTCACTCTATACTAAGTTTCATACAAATATCTTCAATATAAATTTTAAAATCTTTCCGTAATGAAATTAATTTTTTGAAGGTAATTTGTTAGGGTCACAATTGAACACTGTACATAATAATTTTCAAAAATTACACTATCACGTTCTCGGACCAGAACGGATATTTCCGTCATGTTCCATGCCTAACATGTTTAAATAGCATATAATTACATGGCTACTGTAGATGCCGTCAGGAGCAAGAGGGTTAAAATGCTTAAGTATTTAAAATATGGATTTATTCCAGTGATTGAATAGTGAATAAAATTATAGGTAAAACTTCTATTTTATTTGTAGCACAAATCATTCACCTTTGTTTTCGATATGGTAGGTATAAATACTTTATATATTGATATACAATGTTTAATACTATACACTATAAAGCTTATTAAACGCATTGTTTAAATATTTGTTACTCATATAAAAAAAGCTTTATTTTCAAATAATGCATAATTGTACAGAGCAGAAGAAAAGAATTACTGTAGTTTGAAGCTAATTTCCAAAAACAAAGTTTTCCAATTTCCAAATTTTACAAATTTATCTCGAAAAAACCCCAAACTATTTATATAAATAAGTCTATATTATGATTAGCTACTGTTATTTTGTAGTTAAAATTTAATTTGAAAATTTAATTTGAGTGAATGTATTCGACTGCTAATTGCAATTTATAGTTAAAAAAATTATTTTTGAAACTGTAAAATAATTAAACTATGAAAAGTCATCACAGTTGACTTTTCATTGACTGTATTTAAATATATTTGAAATTTGTCTAAAAACACTTACATATATAAATACAAGTTATTCATGTTCTTCAAATTCGATATATATTTTATTCATACTAAAACATTCACATGATCTATAATATTTAAAACAATTCTTACCAATCAATTAACAGTTTAATTTGTAACTAATTAGTATTGATTGATTTGACTGCATTTTTATCATCTTGTTATTCACATACCTCAAAAAGTATACAACAAAATTGCCTGAAATTTGGTGTAACGATTGCTCCATGTCCATTGATCAATTTATCAGATTTTGGGAGCGAACGGGTAAAAAAGTTAAGGTCAAGGTCATTTATAACTGAAAGATTATTGGATGGTCAGGGTCATTTATATGCGGTGGCGAAGGTATGGGCTCTACCGAGTGCTCATTCTAGTTCAATATACGGTGTTTCTGTTTCACTTTAGTGTTTGTGTTTCACTTTAGTGTTTGTGTTTCACTTTAGTGTGTTTGTTTCACTTTAGTGTTTGTGTTTCACTTCAGTGTTTGTGTTTCACTTTAGTGTTTGTGTTTCACTTCAGTGTTTGTGTTTCACTTTAGTGTTTGTGTTTCACTTTAGTGTTTGTGTTTCACTTCAGTGTTTCTGTTTCACTTTAGTGTTTGTGTTTCACTTTAGTGTTTCTGTTTCACTTTAGTGTTTGTGCTTCACTTCAGTGTTTGTGTTTCACTTCAGTGTTTGTGTTTCACTTTAGTGTTTGTGTTTCGCTTTAGTGTTTGTGTTTCACTTTAGTGTTTGTGTTTCACTTCAGTGTTTCTGTTTGTGTTTCGCTTTAGTGTTTGTGTTTCACTTTAGTGTTTGTGTTTCACTTCAGTGTTTCTGTTTCACTTTAGTGTTTGTGTTTCACTTTAGTGTTTCTGTTTCACTTTAGTGTTTGTGCTTCACTTCAGTGTTTGTGTTTCACTTCAGTGTTTGTGCTTCACTTCAGTGTTTGTGTTTCACTTCAGTGTTTGTGTTTCACTTTAGTGTTTGTGTTTCGCTTTAGTGTTTGTGTTTCACTTTAGTGTTTGTGTTTCACTTCAGTGTTTCTGTTTGTGTTTCACTTCAGTGTTTGTGTTTCACTTTAGTGTTTGTGTTTCACTTTAGTGTTTGTGTTTCACTTCAGTGTTTCTGTTTCACTTTAGTGTTTGTGTTTCACTTCAGTGTTTGTGTTTCACTTTAGTGTTTGTGTTTCACTTCAGTGTTTGTGTTTCGCTTTAGTGTTTGTGTTTCACTTTAGTGTTTGTGTTTCACTTCAGTGTTTGTGTTTCACTTTAGTGTTTCTGTTTCACTTTAGTGTTTATGTTTCACTTTAGTGTTTCTGTTTCACTTTAGTGTTTGTGTTTCGCTTTAGTGTTTGTGTTTCACTTTAGTGTTTGTGTTTCACTTTAGTGTTTCTGTTTCACTTTAGTGTTTGTGTTTCACTTTAGTGTTTCTGTTTCACTTTAGTGTTTGTGTTTCGCTTTAGTGTTTGTGTTTCACTTTAGTGTTTGTGTTTCACTTTAGTGTTTCTGTTTCACTTTAGTGTTTGTGTTTCACTTTAGTGTTTCTGTTTCACTTTAGTGTTTGTGCTTCACTTCAGTGTTTGTGTTTCACTTTAGTGTTTGTGTTTCACTTCAGTGTTTGTGTTTCACTTTAGTGTTTGTGTTTCACTTCAGTGTTTGTGTTTCACTTTAGTGTTTGTGTTTCACTTCAGTGTTTGTGTTTCACTTCAGTGTTTGTGTTTCACTTTAGTGTTTCTGTTTCACTTTAGTGTTTATGTTTCACTTTAGTGTTTCTGTTTCACTTTAGTGTTTGTGTTTCGCTTTAGTGTTTGTGTTTCACTTTAGTGTTTGTGTTTCACTTTAGTGTTTCTGTTTCACTTTAGTGTTTGTGTTTCACTTTAGTGTTTCTGTTTCACTTTAGTGTTTGTGTTTCGCTTTAGTGTTTGTGTTTCACTTTAGTGTTTGTGTTTCACTTTAGTGTTTCTGTTTCACTTTAGTGTTTGTGTTTCACTTTAGTGTTTCTGTTTCACTTTAGTGTTTGTGCTTCACTTCAGTGTTTGTGTTTCACTTTAGTGTTTGTGTTTCACTTCAGTGTTTCTGTTTCACTTTAGTGTTTGTGTTTCGCTTTAGTGTTTGTGCTTCACTTTAGTGTTTCTGTTTCACTTTAGTGTTTGTGTTTCACTTTAGTGTTTGTGTTTCACTTTAGTGTTTGTGCTTCACTTTAGTGTTTGTGTTTCACTTTAGTGTTTGTGTTTCACTTTAGTGTTTGTGTTTCACTTTAGTGTTTGTGTTTCACTTTAGTGTTTGTGTTTCACTTTAGTGTTTGTGTTTCACTTTAGTGTTTGTGTTTCACTTTAGTGTTTTTGTTTCACTTTAGTGTTTGTGTTTCACTTTAGTGTTTGTGTTTCACTTTAGTGTTTTTGTTTCACTTTAGTGTTTGTGTTTCACTTTAGTGTTTGTGTTTCACTTTAGTGTTTTTGTTTCACTTTAGTGTTTGTGTTTCACTCTAGTGTTTGTGTTTCACTTTAGTGTTTTTGTTTCACTTTAGTGTTTGTGTTTCACTTTAGTGTTTGTGTTTCACTTTAGTGTTTTTGTTTCACTTTAGTGTTTTTGTTTCACTTTAGTGTTTGTGTTTCACTTTAGTGTTTGTGTTTCACTTTAGTGTTTGTGTTTCACTTTAGTGTTTGTGTTTCACTTTAGTGTTTTTGTTTCACTTTAGTGTTTGTGTTTCACTTTAGTGTTTGTGTTTCACTTTAGTGTTTTTGTTTCACTTTAGTGTTTGTGTTTCACTTTAGTGTTTGTGTTTCACTTTAGTGTTTTTGTTTCACTTTTGTGTTTGTGTTTCACTTTAGTGTTTGTGTTTCACTTTAGTGTTTGTGTTCCACTTTAGTGTTTGTGTTTCACTTTAGTGTTTGAGTTTCACTTCAGTGTTTGTGTTTCACTTTAGTGTTTGAGTTTCACTTTACTGTTTGAGTTTCACTTTAGTGTTTGTGTTTCACTTCAGTGTTTGAGTTTCACTTTAGTGTTTGAGTTTCACTTTAGTGTTTGTGTTTCACTTTAGTGTTTGAGTTTCACTTTAGTGTTTGTGTTTCATTTTAGTGTTTGTGTTTCACTTTAGTATTTGTGTTTCACTTCAGTGTTTGTGTTTCACTTTATTGTTAGAATTTCCATAAAGTATTCAAATCGCATGTATACCTTATGTATATGTTTATTTATTTATATTTGAAATATAGTATAGAAATACAAGCCTTGTAACTTTACTCATAAGAAAATACAATGCAAAAGTTGCTAGTTCAAACACAGAGAAAATTATGGTGGGGCCATAGAAGATTAAGAGAGAACCCCCAAATGTAACTTCTATGGCCCCACCATAACTTCCCCCTGGGTACTCCTAATTAAGGCACTCACTGTTTAAGAGTGTGGTAATATATTCTAGCTACGGTAATGATTATTATGAAAGATAAAAAGAACAGCTAAGATCCGTATGAAAGGTTAGGTACACTGTGTAGAAAAGCTACTCCGTGTTTAAATGGATATACCGTCAATATATTCAACGTCTATCCGTGTATCCTAATTTCTTTTGACATTTAGACGTTCAATGTGAATTCTATCCCTTACTGATTATATCATTCGTGATTTTAATGTAAAAATATCGTCTATAAAATAATTAAAAATTAAAAATGTAATTTTAAGATTCGATCAGAAAATTTAGTCAAAGATTCAATCTTAAAATTCCGAGACTATGCAATATATTTACACTCTCCAAAGGTAACTAATTCACTATGGTCTATGGTTTATACATTGAATTACTCTATGCTTAAATCAATGGGTGCCGTAATTTCCTGCTATAGGCAATATCTGCATAAAAACTGAGCCATTCTTCATGCAGTCTTTTAGGTATAAAAATGGTTGCAGCTGCTCTAGCCTCTACTATTTCTTCTCTGGAAGAGTATTAAATCTCATAAATAGTGGCTAATATACACTAAGTGGCAACCTATTAGCGCTATTGCCATAAAGTGAGCGTTACTCTCACGCCATTGGTCGAGACTGCTGGCCAATCAGGAGGCTTGAAATAGAGCGGAGGTCGGCTAATAGAAACTTGATTACGGTTCAGTGGACCAATGGCAGGCCACGTTTAATTTCAGCTTAACTTAAACCAATGAGATTTACCATTTATAAATAATAAAGAGAGAATTTATTTTATAGTCTGTGATATTATGTAGAAAATCGATTGAGTTAACGCTGTAATTTTGGGAGCCGTTGTGAAATATTCGTCCGTTATCACTTCTATGTACTTATTCACTATTGTTCTTACTCACCATGTACTTACTGTACTATTGTTCTTACTTACCGTGTACTTACTGTACTATTGTTCTTAGTCACCATGTACTTACTGTACTATTGTTCTTACTCACCATATACTTACTGTACTATTGTTCTTACTTACCATGTACTTATTCACTATTGTTCTTACTCACCATGTACTTACTGTACTATTGTTCTTACTTACCATGTACTTATTCACTATTGTTCTTACTTACCATGTACTTACTGTATAGTATATACTAAAATTTGATTTGATTGATAAAATTAAATAATTTGATTACTGAAATTGAATAATTTGATTACTGAAATTAAATTAAATAATTTAATTACTAAAATTAAATAAAACAATTTAATTACTAAAATTAAATAATTTGATTACTAAAATTAAATTAAACAATTTAATTACTAAAATTAAATCAAACAATTTGATTACTAAAATTAAATAATTTGATTACTAAAACTAAATAATTTGATTACTAAAATTAAATTAAACAATTTGATTGCTAAAATTAAATAATTTGATTGCTAAAATTAAATAATTTGATTACTAAAATTAAATAATTTGATTACTAAAATTAAATAATTTGATTACTAAAATTAAATAATTTGATTACTAAAAGTAAATAATTTGATTACTAAAACTAAATAATTTGATTACTAAAATTAAATTAAACAATTTGATTATTAAAAATAAATTAAACAATTTGATTACTAAAATTAAATTAAACAATTTGATTACTAAAAATAAATTAAACAATTTGATTACTAAAATTGAATATTTGATAACTGAAATTAAATAATTTGATTAAAAAATTAAACAATTTGATTATTGAAATTAAATAATTAGAGCAAAATAATTAAAATTTAATAATCCGTTAAATCAATGAATTTAATGTAGAAATTATATATCACTTAGATAATGTTTCTATTACCATTCGAGAATATTGGTATACTTTATAAAGTCTACGGACTTTGATTCCATTATTTGACTTACTTCCGCATTATAATAGTCTGTGATTGAAATTAATTCATTATATGACAATAAGCTAACGGATAACATAAACTACATAATGGCCATTTATGATGAGAGTTTCAAAATAATCTTTTTCTATACATAAATATATGAAGATTACTATGAAAAACTAAACAAAGATGACAAGAAATAAATGAAGATTACTTTGAAACTATAAAAATAATGAATGGCCGTAATTTAGTTTGTTTAAACCGCTAGTTTGTTGTACTGTACACCTCATGATGGTTCAATGAACAAGCAAGGGGATTTGAAGTGTGGAACGCCCCCTTATACACATATATCACCTGTATTCAATTTGATCATAACTAAAATGAAGGTTTTAACGCTATACTACTCATAATTGAACATTTGGCAGGCATGTTTGAGTCTGTTAGCGGAGTATTTTTCATTTCAAGACCAAATTTTCTGGCCACCGTTAACCACATATAATTTATCATATTCCCATGTAAAACAACATGTTATGCATATTCTATCCATTTGAAACCCTTTGGTTTATATTTTTTTCAAAATATTATTCTACTGTAAACTTATTGAATTTCATAATATTCACTGAAGTTACTATTGAAATGCAGTACATGAATATCATATAAATAATATAATTTTATAAAATTATGAAAATTGAATTTACCTTACAGATAAGTAATATTAAAATTAATATTGCATGAAACTATGGTGAAAATAGACATTGAAAAGTATCATATATTTAGTAATTAACTGTGATGTCTCCTATAAATAGTGATGTCTCCTATAAATAGTGATGTCTCCTATAAATAGTGATGTCTCCTATAAATAGTGATGTCTCCTATAAATAGTGATGTCTCCTATAAATAGTGATGTCTCCTATAAATAGTGATGTCTCCTATAAATAATGATGTCTCCTATAAATAGTGATGTCTCCTATAAATAGTGATGTCTCCTATAAATAGTGATGTCTCCTATAAATAGTGATGTCTCCTATAAATAGTGATGTGTCCTATAAATAGTGATGTCTCCTATAAATAGTGATGTCTCCTATAAATAGTGATGTTTCCTATAAATAGTGATGTTTCCTATAAATAGTGATGTCTCCTATAAATAGTGATGTCTACTATAAATAGTGATGTCTCCTATAAATAGTGATGTCTCCTATAAATAATGATGTCTCCTATAAATAGTGATGTCTCCTATAAATAGTGATGTCTCCTATAAATAGTGATGTTTCCTATAAATAGTGATGTTTCCTATAAATAGTGATGTCTCCTATAAATAGTGATGTCTCCTATAAATAGTGATGTCTCCTATAAATAGTGATGTCTCCTATAAATAGAGATGTCTCCTATAAATAGTGATGTTTCCTATAAATAGGGATGTCTCCTATAAATAGTGATGTCTCCTATAAATGGTGATGTCTCCTATAAATAGTGATGTCTCCTATAAATAGTGATGTTTCCTATAAATAGGGATGTCTCCTATAAATAGTGATGTCTCCTATAAATGGTGATGTCTCCTATAAATAGTGATATCTCCTATAAATGGTGGTATCTACTATAAATGGAGATACCACTTATAGGTAGGAATATAGTTTATAAGTATAGTAAAAGTGTTTTTACGGTGAGTACTAATGTTCCTATTAATACTCATCGCATAGTATGGAACTAATATCCCAGGCAAGAAGGATTAATTCCTAGGTTAATCTCTTAATATCCCAGGAATAAATCATTCTTGCCTGGGATATAAGTCATACAGTGAAAGATTTAAAAACGTACAATATTTATCATACAAACCTATTTTTTAAAGATATATGAATACACAATTTAAAACATATAAAAAACAGGTCTGGAAAATTAAACTTGAATACAGAAAACGTTAAAACCTATTCTTTTTTGACTTGCTTTGATACATAATCTATATTTAATATAAAAATCTATTATAGTCACCATTCCACTAGCACAAATGACTCCAAATAAGGAGCGCAGTGAAGAGTTAACAACTTATATTATTTCAGCAAATTCTACTGAAAACTTTCTTAACTTTTTAATTTTTTAATTAATTAAACATGTAACGTATTAAACTTTCTTTGGATGTAAAAGTTTTGTATTGATTGAATGTGAGACTTCAAATTCAATATAGAATTCAATAATATGTAATAAATATAAATGTTTTTAATTTTATATTAACTTTATCATTGCACGTGTTCTATAATTTATTGAATAAAGTGTATGATATAAATAAGAAATAATTAAATAGAAAGTGATTTCAAAGGAAGAATTTCATTTAATATTTAATATTTCTATTCCTAATCGCCGATTTTAATTTTAGTATATATAGTATTACATAAGGTATACTGTATATATAGTATTACATAAGGTATACTGTATTTATAGTATTACATAAGGTATACTGTATATATAGTATTACATAAGGTATACTGTATATATAGTATTACATAAGGTATACTGTATATATAGTATTACATAAGGTATACTGTATATATAGTATTACATAAGGTATACTGTATATATAGTATTACATAAGGTATACTGTATTTATAGTATTACATAAGGTATACTGTATATATAGTATTACATAAGGTATACTGTATTTATAGTATTACATAAGGTATACTGTATATATAGTATTACATAAGGTATACTGTATATATAGTATTACATAAGGTATACTGTATTTATAGTATTACATAAGGTATACTGTATTTATAGTATTACATAAGGTATACTGTATATATAGTATTACATAAGGTATACTGTATATATAGTATTACATAAGGTATACTGTATATATAGTATTACATAAGGTATACTGTATTTATAGTATTACATAAGGTATACTGTATATATAGTATTACATAAGGTATACTGTATATATAGTATTACATAAGGTATACTGTATATATAGTATTACATAAGGTATACTGTATATATAGTATTACATAAGGTATACTGTATATATAGTATTACATAAGGTATACTGTATATATAGTATTACATAAGGTATACTGTATATATAGTATTACATAAGGTATACTGTATATATAGTATTACATAAGGTATACTGTATATATAGTATTACATAAGGTATACTGTATATATAGTATTACATAAGGTATACTGTATATATAGTATTACATAAGGTATACTGTATATATAGTATTACATAAGGTATACTGTATATATAGTATTACATAAGGTATACTGTATATATAGTATTACATAAGGTATACTGTATATATAGTATTACATAAGGTATACTGTATTTATAGTATTACATAAGGTATACTGTATATATAGTATTACATAAGGTATACTGTATATATAGTATTACATAAGGTATACTGTATTTATAGTATTACATAAGGTATACTGTATTTATAGTATTACATAAGGTATACTGTATATATAGTATTACATAAGGTATACTGTATATATAGTATTACATAAGGTATACTGTATATATAGTATTACATAAGGTATACTG
>CANNZV010004557.1:0-39229 GCA_947561585.1 Caprella mutica
GTGAATACCATCACACTTTACCTGGTTAATATCATCACACTTTACCTGGTGAATATCATCACACTTTACCTGGTGAATATCATCACACTTTACCTGGTGAATACCATCACACTTTACCTGGTGAATATCATCACACTTTACCTGGTGAATATCAGCACAATTTACCTGGTGAATATCATCACACTTTACCTGGTGAATATCATCACACTTCACCAGGTGAAGATCATAACACTTTACCTGGTGAATATCAACACAATTTACCTGGTGAATATCATCACACTTTACCTGGTGAATATCATCACACTTCACCTGGTGAATACCGTCACACTTTACCTGGTTAATATCATCACACTTTACCTGGTGAATATCATCACACTTTACCTGGTGAATATCATCACACTTTACCTGGTGAATATCAACACAATTTACCTGGTGAATATCATCACACTTTACCTGGTGAATATCATCACACTTCACCTGGTGAATACCGTCACACTTTACCTGGTTAATATCATCACACTTTACCTGGTGAATATCATCACACTTTACCTGGTGAATATCATCACACTTTACCTGGTGAATATCATCACACTTTACCTGGTGAATACCATCACACTTTACCTGGTGAATATCATCACACTTTACCTGGTGAATATCATCACACTTTACCTGGTGAATATCATCACACTTTACCTGGGGAATATCATCACACTTTACCTGGTGAATATCATCACACTTTACCTGGTGAATATCATCACACTTTACCTGGTGAATATCATCACACTTTACCTGGTGAATATCATCACACTTTACCTGGTGAATATCATCACAGTTTACCTGGTGAATACCATCACACTTTACCTGATGAATATCATCACACTTCACCTGGTGAATATCATCACACTTTACCTGGTGAATATCATCACACTTCACCTGGTTAATATCATCACACTTTACCTGGTGAATATCATCACACTTTACCTGGTGAATATCATCACACTTTACCTGGTGAATATCATCACACTTTACCTAGTGAATATCATCACACTTTACCTGGTGAATATCATCACACTTTACCTGGTGAATATCATCACACTTTACCTGGTGAATATCATCACACTTTACCTGGTGAATATCATCACACTTCACCTGGTTAATATCATCACACTTTACCTGGTGAATATCATCACACTTTACCTGGTGAATATCATCACACTTTACCTGGTGAATATCATCACACTTTACCTGGTGAATATCATCACACTTTACCTGGTGAATATCATCACACTTTACCTGGTGAATATCATCACACTTTACCTGGTGAATATCATCACACTTTACCTGGTGAATATCATCACACTTTACCTGGTGAATATCATCACACTTTACCTGGTGAATATCATCACACTTTACCTGGTGAATATCATCACACTTTACATGGTGAATATCATCACACTTTACCTGGTGAATATCATCACACTTTACTTGGTGAATATCATCACACTTTACCTGGTGAATATCATCACACTTTACCTGGTTAATATCATCACAGTTTACCTGGTGAATATCATCACACTTTACCTGGTGAATATCATCACACTTTACCTGGTGAATATCATCACACTTTACCTGGTGAATATCATCACACTTTACCTGGTGAATATCATCACACTTTACCTGGTGAATATCATCACACTTTACCTGGTGAATATCATCACACTTTACCTGGTGAATATCATCACACTTTACCTGGTGAATATCATCACACCTTACCTGGTGAATATCATCACACTTTACCTGGTGAATATCATCACACTTCACCTGGTGAATATCATCACACTTTACCTGGTGAATATCATCACAGTTTACCTGGTGAATATCATCACACTTTACCTGGTGAATATCATCACACTTTACCTGGTGAATACCATCACACTTTACCTGGTGAATACCATCACACTTTACCTGGTTAATATCATCACACTTTACCTGGTGAATTTCATCACACTTTACCTGGTGAATATCATCACACTTTACCTGGTGAATACCATCACACTTTACCTGGTTAATATCATCACACTTTACCTGGTGAATATCATCACACTTTACCTGGTGAATATCATCACACTTTACCTGGTGAATACCATCACACTTTACCTGGTTAATATCATCACACTTTACCTGGTGAATATCATCACACTTTACCTGGTGAATATCATCACACTTTACCTGGTGAATACCATCACACTTTACCTGGTGAATATCATCACACTTTACCTGGTGAATATCAACACAATTTACTTGGTGAATATCATCACACTTTACCTGGTGAATATCATCACACTTCACCTGGTGAATACCGTCACACTTTACCTGGTTAATATCATCACACTTTACCTGGTGAATATCATCACACTTTACCTGGTGAAAATCATCACACTTTACCTGGTGAATATCATCACACTTTACCTGGTGAATATCATCACACTTTACCTGGTGAATATCATCACACTTTACCTGGTGAATATCATCACACTTTACCTGGTGAATATCATCACACTTTACCTGGTGAATACCATCACACTTTACCTGGTGAATATCATCACACTTTACCTGGTGAATATCATCACACTTTACCTGGTGAATATCATCACACTTTACCTGGGGAATATCATCACACTTTACCTGGTGAATATCATCACACTTTACCTGGTGAATATCATCACACTTTACCTGGTGAATATCATCACACTTTACCTGGTGAATATCATCACAGTTTACCTGGTGAATACCATCACAATTTACCTGATGAATATCATCACACTTCACCTGGTGAATATCATCACACTTTACCTGGTGAATATCATCACACTTCACCTGGTTAATATCATCACACTTTACCTGGTGAATATCATCACACTTTATCTGGTGAATATCATCACACTTTACCTGGTGAATATCATCACACTTTACCTGATGAATATCATCACACTTCACCTGGTGAATATCATCACACTTTACCTGGTGAATATCATCACACTTTACCTGGTGAATATCATCACACTTTACCTGGTGAATATCATCACACTTTACCTGGTGAATATCATCACACTTTACCTGGGGAATATCATCACACTTTACCTGGTGAATATCATCACACTTTACCTGGTGAATATCATCACACTTTACCTGGTGAATATCATCACACTTTACCTGGTGAATATCATCACAGTTTACCTGGTGAA
Organism: Caprella mutica; assembly: GCA_947561585.1. Lineage (NCBI taxonomy): Eukaryota > Metazoa > Arthropoda > Malacostraca > Amphipoda > Caprellidae > Caprella > Caprella mutica. Next base: position 3,246 of record CANNZV010004557.1, read on the forward strand.
TACCATCACACTTTACCTGATGAATATCATCACACTTCACCTGGTGAATATCATCACACTTTACCTGGTGAATATCATCACACTTCACCTGGTTAATATCATCACACTTTACCTGGTGAATATCATCACACTTTACCTGGTGAATATCATCACACTTTACCTGGTGAATATCATCACACTTTACCTAGTGAATATCATCACACTTTACCTGGTGAATATCATCACACTTTACCTGGTGAATATCATCACACTTTACCTGGTGAATATCATCACACTTTATCTGGTGAATATCATCACACTTTACCTGGTGAATATCATCACACTTTACCTGGTGAATATCATCACACTTTACCTGGTGAATATCATCACACTTTACCTGGTGAATATCATAACACTTTACCTGGTGAATATCATCACACTTTACCTGGTGAATATCATCACACTTTACCTGGTGAATATCATCACACTTTACCTGGTGAATATCATCACACTTTACCTGGTGAATATCATCACACTTTACCTGGTGAATATCATCACACTTTACCTGGTGAATATCATCACACTTTACCTGGTGAATATCATCACACTTTACCTGGTGAATATCATCACACTTTACCTGGTGAATATCATCACACTTTACCTGGTGAATATCATCACAGTTTACCTGGTGAATATCATCACACTTTACCTGGTGAATATCATCACACTTTACCTGGTGAATATCATCACACTTTACCTGGTGAATATCATCACACTTTACCTGGTGAATATCATCACACTTTACCTGGTGAATACCATCACACTTTACCTGGGTAATATCATCACACTTTACCTGGTGAATATCATCACACTTTACCTGGTGAATATCATCACACTTTACCTGGTGAATACCATCACACTTTACCTGGTTAATATCATCACACTTTACCTGGTGAATATCATCACACTTTACCTGGTGAATATCATCACACTTTACCTGGTGAATACCATCACACTTTACCTGGTGAATATCATCACACTTTACCTGGTGAATATCAGCACAATTTACCTGGTGAATATCATCACACTTTACCTGGTGAATATCATCACACTTCACCTGGTGAATATCATAACACTTTACCTGGTGAATATCAACACAATTTACCTGGTGAATATCATCACACTTTACCTGGTGAATATCATCACACTTCACCTGGTGAATACCGTCACACTTTACCTGGTTAATATCATCACACTTTACCTGGTGAATATCATCACACTTTACCTGGTGAATATCATCACACTTTACCTGGTGAATATCAACACAATTTACCTGGTGAATATCATCACACTTTACCTGGTGAATATCATCACACTTCACCTGGTGAATACCGTCACACTTTACCTGGTTAATATCATCACACTTTACCTGGTGAATATCATCACACTTTACCTGGTGAATATCATCACACTTTACCTGGTGAATATCATCACACTTTACCTGGTGAATATCATCACACTTTACCTGGTGAATATCATCACACTTTACCTGGTGAATACCATCACACTTTACCTGGTGAATATCATCACACTTTACCTGGTGAATATCATCACACTTTACCTGGTGAATATCATCACACTTTACCTGGGGAATATCATCACACTTTACCTGGTGAATATCATCACACTTTACCTAGTGAATATCATCACACTTTACCTGGTGAATATCATCACACTTTACCTGGTGAATATCATCACACTTTACCTGGTGAATATCATCACAGTTTACCTGGTGAATACCATCACACTTTACCTGATGAATATCATCACACTTCACCTGGTGAATATCATCACACTTTACCTGGTGAATATCATCACACTTCACCTGGTTAATATCATCACACTTTACCTGGTGAATATCATCACACTTTACCTGGTGAATATCATCACACTTTACCTGGTGAATATCATCACACTTTACCTAGTGAATATCATCACACTTTACCTGGTGAATATCATCACACTTTACCTGGTGAATATCATCACACTTTACCTGGTGAATATCATCACACTTTACCTGGTGAATATCATCACACTTCACCTGGTTAATATCATCACACTTTACCTGGTGAATATCATCACACTTTACCTGGTGAATATCATCACACTTTACCTGGTGAATATCATCACACTTTACCTGGTGAATATCATCACACTTTACCTGGTGAATATCATCACACTTTACCTGGTGAATATCATCACACTTTACCTGGTGAATATCATCACACTTTACCTGGTGAATATCATCACACTTTACCTGGTGAATATCATCACACTTTACCTGGTGAATATCATCACACTTTACCTGGTGAATATCATCACACTTTACATGGTGAATATCATCACACTTTACCTGGTGAATATCATCACACTTTACTTGGTGAATATCATCACACTTTACCTGGTGAATATCATCACACTTTACCTGGTTAATATCATCACAGTTTACCTGGTGAATATCATCACACTTTACCTGGTGAATATCATCACACTTTACCTGGTGAATATCATCACACTTTACCTGGTGAATATCATCACACTTTACCTGGTGAATATCATCACACTTTACCTGGTGAATATCATCACACTTTACCTGGTGAATATCATCACACTTTACCTGGTGAATATCATCACACTTTACCTGGTGAATATCATCACACTTTACCTGGTGAATATCATCACACTTCACCTGGTGAATACCGTCACACTTTACTTGGTTAATATCATCACACTTTACCTGGTGAATATCATCACACTTTACCTGGTGAATATCATCACACTTTACCTGGTGAATATCAACACAATTTACCTGGTGAATATCATCACACTTTACCTGGTGAATATCATCACACTTCACCTGGTGAATACCGTCACACTTTACCTGGTTAATATCATCACACTTTACCTGGTGAATATCATCACACTTTACCTGGTGAATATCATCACACTTTACCTGGTGAATATCATCACACTTTACCTGGTGAATATCATCACACTTTACCTGGTGAATATCATCACACTTTACCTGGTGAATACCATCACACTTTACCTGGTGAATATCATCACACTTTACCTGGTGAATACCATCACACTTTACCTGGTGAATATCATCACACTTTACCTGGTGAATATCATCACACTTTACCTGGTGAATATCATCACACTTTACCTGAGGAATATCATCACACTTTACCTGGTGAATATCATCACACTTTACCTGGTGAATATCATCACACTTTACCTGGTGAATATCATCACAGTTTACCTGGTGAATACCATCACACTTTACCTGATGAATATCATCACACTTCACCTGGTGAATATCATCACACTTCACCTGGTTAATATCATCACACTTTACCTGGTGAATATCATCACACTTTACCTGGTGAATATCATCACACTTTACCTGGTGAATATCATCACACTTTACCTGATGAATATCATCACACTCCACCTGGTGAATATCATCACACTTCACCTGGTGAATATCATCACACTTTACCTGGTGAATATCATCACACTTTACCTGGTGAATATCATCACACTTTACCTGGTGAATATCATCACACTTTACCTGGGGAATATCATCACACTTTACCTGGTGAATATCATCACACTTTACCTGGTGAATATCATCACACTTTACCTGGTGAATATCATCACACTTTACCTGGTGAATATCATCACAGTTTACCTGGTGAATACCATCACACTTTACCTGATGAATATCATCACACTTCACCTGGTGAATATCATCACACTTTACCTGGTGAATATCATCACACTTCACCTGGTTAATATCATCACACTTTACCTGATGAATATCATCACACTTTACCTGGTGAATAGCATCACACTTTACCTGGTGAATATCATCACACTTTACCTAGTGAATATCATCACACTTTACCTGGTGAATATCATCACACTTTACCTGGTGAATATCATCACACTTTACCTGGTGAATATCATCACACTTTATCTGGTGAATATCATCACACTTTACCTGGTGAATATCATCACACTTTACCTGGTGAATATCATCACACTTTACCTGGTGAATATCATCACACTTTACCTGGTGAATATCATCACACTTTACCTGGTGAATATCATCACACTTTACCTGGTGAATATCATCACACTTTACCTGGTGAATATCATCACACTTTACCTGGTGAATATCATCACACTTTACCTGGTGAATATCATCACACTTTACCTGGTGAATATCATCACACTTTACCTGGTGAATATCATCACACTTTACCTGGTGAATATCATCACACTTTACCTGGTGAATATCATCACACTTTACCTGGTGAATATCATCACACTTTACCTGGTGAATATCATCACACTTTACCTGGTGAATATCATCACAGTTTACCTGGTGAATATCATCACACTTTACCTGGTGAATATCATCACACTTTACCTGGTGAATATCATCACACTTTACCTGGTGAATATCATCACACTTTACCTGGTGAATATCATCACACTTTACCTGGTGAATACCATCACACTTTACCTGGGTAATATCATCACACTTTACCTGGTGAATATCATCACACTTTACCTGGTGAATATCATCACACTTTACCTGGTGAATACCATCACACTTTACCTGGTTAATATCATCACACTTTACCTGGTGAATATCATCACACTTTACCTGGTGAATATCATCACACTTTACCTGGTGAATACCATCACACTTTACCTGGTGAATATCATCACACTTTACCTGGTGAATATCAGCACAATTTACCTGGTGAATATCATCACACTTTACCTGGTGAATATCATCACACTTCACCAGGTGAAGATCATAACACTTTACCTGGTGAATATCAACACAATTTACCTGGTGAATATCATCACACTTTACCTGGTGAATATCATCACACTTCACCTGGTGAATACCGTCACACTTTACCTGGTTAATATCATCACACTTTACCTGGTGAATATCATCACACTTTACCTGGTGAATATCATCACACTTTACCTGGTGAATATCAACACAATTTACCTGGTGAATATCATCACACTTTACCTGGTGAATATCATCACACTTCACCTGGTGAATACCGTCACACTTTACCTGGTTAATATCATCACACTTTACCTGGTGAATATCATCACACTTTACCTGGTGAATATCATCACACTTTACCTGGTGAATATCATCACACTTTACCTGGTGAATATCATCACACTTTACCTGGTGAATATCATCACACTTTACCTGGTGAATACCATCACACTTTACCTGGTGAATATCATCACACTTTACCTGGTGAATATCATCACACTTTACCTGGTGAATATCATCACACTTTACCTGGGGAATATCATCACACTTTACCTGGTGAATATCATCACACTTTACCTGGTGAATATCATCACACTTTACCTGGTGAATATCATCACACTTTACCTGGTGAATATCATCACACTTTACCTGGTGAATATCATCACAGTTTACCTGGTGAATACCATCACACTTTACCTGATGAATATCATCACACTTCACCTGGTGAATATCATCACACTTTACCTGGTGAATATCATCACACTTCACCTGGTTAATATCATCACACTTTACCTGGTGAATATCATCACACTTTACCTGGTGAATATCATCACACTTTACCTGGTGAATATCATCACACTTTACCTAGTGAATATCATCACACTTTACCTGGTGAATATCATCACACTTTACCTGGTGAATATCATCACACTTTACCTGGTGAATATCATCACACTTTACCTGGTGAATATCATCACACTTCACCTGGTTAATATCATCACACTTTACCTGGTGAATATCATCACACTTTACCTGGTGAATATCATCACACTTTACCTGGTGAATATCATCACACTTTACCTGGTGAATATCATCACACTTTACCTGGTGAATATCATCACACTTTACCTGGTGAATATCATCACACTTTACCTGGTGAATATCATCACACTTTACCTGGTGAATATCATCACACTTTACCTGGTGAATATCATCACACTTTACCTGGTGAATATCATCACACTTTACCTGGTGAATATCATCACACTTTACATGGTGAATATCATCACACTTTACCTGGTGAATATCATCACACTTTACTTGGTGAATATCATCACACTTTACCTGGTGAATATCATCACACTTTACCTGGTTAATATCATCACAGTTTACCTGGTGAATATCATCACACTTTACCTGGTGAATATCATCACACTTTACCTGGTGAATATCATCACACTTTACCTGGTGAATATCATCACACTTTACCTGGTGAATATCATCACACTTTACCTGGTGAATATCATCACACTTTACCTGGTGAATATCATCACACTTTACCTGGTGAATATCATCACACTTTACCTGGTGAATATCATCACACCTTACCTGGTGAATATCATCACACTTTACCTGGTGAATATCATCACACTTCACCTGGTGAATATCATCACACTTTACCTGGTGAATATCATCACAGTTTACCTGGTGAATATCATCACACTTTACCTGGTGAATATCATCACACTTTACCTGGTGAATACCATCACACTTTACCTGGTGAATACCATCACACTTTACCTGGTTAATATCATCACACTTTACCTGGTGAATTTCATCACACTTTACCTGGTGAATATCATCACACTTTACCTGGTGAATACCATCACACTTTACCTGGTTAATATCATCACACTTTACCTGGTGAATATCATCACACTTTACCTGGTGAATATCATCACACTTTACCTGGTGAATACCATCACACTTTACCTGGTTAATATCATCACACTTTACCTGGTGAATATCATCACACTTTACCTGGTGAATATCATCACACTTTACCTGGTGAATACCATCACACTTTACCTGGTGAATATCATCACACTTTACCTGGTGAATATCAACACAATTTACTTGGTGAATATCATCACACTTTACCTGGTGAATATCATCACACTTCACCTGGTGAATACCGTCACACTTTACCTGGTTAATATCATCACACTTTACCTGGTGAATATCATCACACTTTACCTGGTGAAAATCATCACACTTTACCTGGTGAATATCATCACACTTTACCTGGTGAATATCATCACACTTTACCTGGTGAATATCATCACACTTTACCTGGTGAATATCATCACACTTTACCTGGTGAATACCATCACACTTTACCTGGTGAATATCATCACACTTTACCTGGTGAATATCATCACACTTTACCTGGTGAATATCATCACACTTTACCTGGTGAATATCATCACACTTTACCTGGTGAATATCATCACACTTTACCTGGTGAATATCATCACACTTTACCTGGTGAATATCATCACACTTTACCTGGTGAATATCATCACACTTTACCTGGTGAATATCATCACAGTTTACCTGGTGAATACTATCACACTTTTCCTGATGAATATCATCACACTTCACCTGGTGAATATCATCACACTTTACCTGGTGAATATCATCACACTTTACCTGGTGAATATCATCACACTTTACTTGGTGAATATCATCACACTTTACCTGGTGAATATCATCACACTTTACCTGGTGAATATCATCACACTTTACCTGGTGAATATCATCACACTTTACCTGGTGAATATCATCACACTTTACCTGGTGAATATCATCACAGTTTACCTGGTGAATACCATCACACTTTACCTGATGAATATCATCACACTTCACCTGGTGAATATCATCACACTTTACCTGGTGAATATCATCACACTTCACCTGGTTAATATCATCACACTTTACCTGGTGAATATCATCACACTTTACCTGGTGAATATCATCACACTTTACCTGGTGAATATCATCACACTTTACCTGGTGAATATCATCACACTTTACCTGGTGAATATCATCACACTTTACCTGGTGAATATCATCACACTTTACCTGGTGAATATCATCACACTTTACCTGGTGAATATCATCACACTTTACCTGGTGAATATCATCACACTTTACCTGGTGAATATCATCACACTTTACCTGGTGAATATCATCACCCTTTACATGGTGAATATCATCACACTTTACCTGGTGAATATCATCACACTTTACCTGGTGAATATCATCACACTTTACCTGGTGAATATCATCACACTTTACCTGGTTAATATCATCACAGTTTACCTGGTGAATATCATCACACTTTACCTGGTGAATATCATCACACTTTACCTGGTGAATATCATCACACTTTACCTGGTGAATATCATCACACTTTACCTGGTGAATATCATCACACTTTACCTGGTGAATATCATCACACTTTACCTGGTGAATATCATCACACTTTACCTGGTGAATATCATCACACCTTACCTGGTGAATATCATCACACTTTACCTGGTGAATATCATCACACTTTATCTGGTGAATATCATCACACTTTACCTGGTGAATATCATCACAGTTTACCTGGTGAATATCATCACACTTTACCTGGTGAATATCATCACACTTTACCTGGTGAATATCATCACACTTTACCTGGTGAATATCATCACACTTTACCTGGTGAATATCATCACACTTTACCTGGTGAATACCAACACACTTTACCTGGTTAATATCATCACACTTTACCTGGTGAATATCATCACACTTTACCTGGTGAATATCATCACACTTTACCTGGTGAATATCATCACACTTTACCTGGTGAATACCATCACACTTTACCTGGTTAATATCATCACACTTTACCTGGTGAATATCATCACACTTTACCTGGTGAATATCATCACACTTTACCTGGTGAATATCATCACACTTCACCTGGTGAATATCATCACACTTCACCTGGTGAATACCGTCACACTTTACCTGGTGAATATCATCACACTTTACCTGGTGAATATCATCACACTTTACCTGGTGAATATCATCACACTTTACCTGGTGAATATCATCACACTTTACCTGGTGAATATCATCACACTTTACCTGGTGAATATCATCACACTTTACCTGGTGAATACCATCACACTTTACCTGGTGAATATCATCACACTTTACCTGGTGAATATCATCACACTTTACCTGGTGAATATCATCACACTTTACCTGGTGAATATCATCACACTTTACCTGGTGAATATCATCACACTTTACCTGGTGAATATCATCACACTTTACCTGGTGAATATCATCACACTTTACCTGGTGAATATCATCACACTTTACCTGGTGAATATCATCACAGTTTACCTGGTGAATACCATCACACTTTACCTGATGAATATCATCACACTTCACCTGGTGAATATCATCACACTTTACCTGGTGAATATCATCACACTTTACCTGGTGAATATCATCACACTTTACCTGGTGAATATCATCACACTTTACCTGGTGAATATCATCACACTTTACCTGGTGAATATCATCACACTTTACCTGGTGAATATCATCACACTTTACCTGGTGAATATCATCACACTTTACCTGGTGAATATCATCACACTTTACCTGGTGAATATCATCACACTTTACCTGGTGAATATCATCACACTTTACCTGGTGAATATCATCACACTTTACCCGGTGAATATCATCACACTTTACCTGGTGAATATCATCACACTTTACCTGGTGAATACCATCACACTTTACCTGATGAATATCATCACACTTCACCTGGTGAATATCATCACACTTTACCTGGTGAATATCATCACACTTCACCTGGTTAATATCATCACACTTTACCTGGTGAATATCATCACACTTTACCTGGTGAATATCATCACACTTTACCTGGTGAATATCATCACACTTTACCTGGTGAATATCATCACACTTTACCTGGTGAATATCATCACACTTTACCTGGTGAATATCATCACACTTTACCTGGTGAATATCATCACACTTTACCTGGTGAATATCATCACACTTTACCTGGTGAATATCATCACACTTTACCTGGTGAATATCATCACACTTTACCTGGTGAATATCATCACACTTTACCTGGTGAATATCATCACACTTTACCTGGTGAATATCATCACACTTTACCTGGTGAATATCATCACACTTTACCTGGTGAATATCATCACACTTTACCTGGTGAATATCATCACACTTTACCTGGTGAATATCATCACACTTTACCTGGTTAATATCATCACACTTTACCTGGTGAATATCATCACACTTTACCTGGTGAATATCATCACACTTTACCTGGTGAATACCATCACACTTTACCTGGTTAATATCATCACACTTTACCTGGTGAATATCATCACACTTTACCTGGTGAATATCATCACACTTTACCTGGTGAATACCATCACACTTTACCTGGTTAATATCATCACTAATATTGAAAGAATGAACGAAAATAATTTCTTTGTTGGAATTGCAGAATGACTCTTGGTATATTGATTATTGAATGTTTTTTTATATTTATACAAACACTAGAGATCATAAATTTGTATAATAATATAAATCTTGTACATTTTTATTTTTCCCTATTAAAATATTCAAAGTTAACTTTTCTTTTAGTAAATAAAATGATTTCCAACTGGCTTTAGTTATGTAATATCCTATATAAACTAGATCTTCGTTGCTTCGGAGAAAATATCGGAATAAGGGATAATCATTTAATTGTTATGCCATAAAATCGATTAAAACGAAGTGAAAAATTCCATAATATTATTATGACTGTAAATCGGGGTAATAACGATATATGTGAACTTAATTATATAACTATATCAGTTCAATATATCCAATTGCTCTAAAGTCTAACAGAATTTTGTCCCAAAGTGTGTTTGGGAAAATTTCAAAATAATTGAAAACAAAAAGTAAATTGTAAACATAGAAATCTCTCACAGCTAGTGATATAATGGAACATGTGTAAAATAATGAGTTATGGGATGGAAAATATAATAGCTTGATGGTTCCTCATATATAAGTTAAATATTTAAAAATATTTTTTTCCTCTATTTCTCAGATTTTCAGCATGTATGAATTAAGCAGACTTCAAACCACCACCTGAACAATAACATATCCCTATTCTTTCGAAAAAACTTCCGCAGCCAATAATCTACACATAAATTTAATCGGGTGGCCTTTTTCCTATGCGGAATCTCCTTTCCAGTGGGTCTGACTAAATCTTTTTAGTCAGACACCAGCCTGTACAAAGGTGATATGGTGGCTTCCCAGTTCCTTGGCTAAATCTGGAAGAATTCTCCCTTCGCAAGGCCTGCTACTATTCTTCGTCTCTTAATAGTAGTTATTACTTTCGCAGATTGCAGAAGGTTATGTTTTAGGTGGCATTTATTTATATATTATCTTGTTTTTTGCATAACTCAGAAAGTTGTCCAGGAACTATCTGGTAAAATTATGGGTTTGATCCGGTCAAAGGTCAAGGTCAGGGTAATTCATAACTCAATAACTCAAAAAGTTTTGAATTTAAATTGCCTGAATTTTGGTGAGCCATTTGTCATTAGCCAGAATCCATTTGATTAGATTTAAACGTAAAAAAGCGGTGGTGAAGGTATGCGTTCTACGAGTGCCCGTCATCTATTTGTCTACTTTTTGCATTTCTCAGAGCTACAATAGCTAGAGCGATTGACAGTTAAAATGCCTTCAAAATACAAAAACTTTTCATAGATTTCTAAATTTCGTATGGATTAAAACAATATTTCAGCAAACTATTTACCTGGAATGAATCTTCTAGTGAACATAGATTCACCTCCGTATGAGTGTTATTACTTCTATTATCAACGGTATAGTGATGTGCCATAAAGCGATTTACGCAGTTTACGCACTTAAACCTAACTAATTCTCTGGTACTGGAGTGCTTAAAAAAGTTTCGGTAGAAAGTTGCAACTCGTGAAAAACTCCTCAATACAGAAAAATGCAAGTATCTATTTCATGGAATGTTTATTTTAAATTTATGTGCATTCAAAGCACCAAATTTACATTATATAATGGTGTCATTACAAATGATCCAACTATTTTTATCTCAATATTCATTTATAAGCAATAACTAGAATAAAAATTAATCCAATATAAATTGGATTGCAAGCTATTGCAAATATGGTACTGTTGGCGTAACTAATTTCATATGATACTCTTAAATTCTGAAAAGATATAGTTACCCCTTGATGTCGCCACCTATTGGTGCCTTCCCATCCCAAAATGACCCAAAAGATGGCTGTGTAATATCTGAATGAGGATCATAGATCACGACATAATAAGATTCATTGTCGAGAAATGTAATCTAACGGAGATTTAGGAGATTCACACGACAATATCCTAGATTTACACCAATAGACCGAGTAACTTGACGGGAAATGTGTACCGAGTTGGAGGAACTACATATTTATGATCTCTTTGAAGATAAATTTATTGCTTTACAAATATTGCAGTGTTTATTTTAGGACAAAAGTAAGAAAAGACAAGGAGTTTGAAGAGAGAAATGAAGCCTCACCAATGAGAAATATTCATCATGCTGATATATTTAACTTCGCTTTTATTATTTGGTGATATACTAAAATGTAGTATAAATCAAGCCTGCAATCCGAATACCAACAGAGGTTATTTATTTTCTGGGAAACTATTTAAAATCCAAACAGTAAGTCGCAGTCTTCAGTTTCCACAATATATGAGAATTGTTTTGATTTATAATTATTGCATTATTTGTGATGTTTTACTAATGTTCATTTTCTTCTGTTTCTTATTTTCTAAACGCACTTCACGGAGAAAAAGTTATTGAAGATAAATTAACCACTCCGCAACTTTCTCCTTAGGAAATTTTTGAGGTTTAATCGAATTTAACGATTCGTCTATTTCATTTTATTTATTGATAAAATTAACTTTATAAAATAAATTAAATATCTTTAAAAAGTAATACTCATCGACGTACGATTGTAATTTTTTATCTTTAATAACATTGAATAAATAGCATTATATAATGATAATATTTATTATTATAATGCTATTTATCTAATGTTATTAAAGATAAAAAAATGCAATCCGTATGTCGATGGGCATTATTTTTTTTAAGTTTAATCTATTTGACAATAATTTAATGTGATATTAATTCACTTAATTATTATCTTAATTTTAACTATAATAAAACATTGTATGATTAAAATAATACAACTGAGTTAATTATTTACATATTATTTATTTAGTAGAAGTTAATCTGAAGTAATTCTAATCATATTAGCATAAATTCTAGCCTCTTTCATTGGTTAGTAAAATGCATCTGTTTGTACCCCCTCAAGCAAAATGTTTCAAACAAATAAAATAATTTTTATGACAACAATAAAACTTTTATTGATTTTGTGAAGGAGAAAATTTGTTGGTATTTCTAATTTTATTGATGTTCTTTGAGTGAATAAATACTATAATTATAATCCTTTATAACCTTTTGCATTTTTAATGGTCAATTTTACTATTTGAAATGACACCATCTATAAGAAAAATCAACAAAAAGGTTATAGAAGCGGTAATGAAAGGACTTTGGCAACTCAACGAAAAATTTATAGTCTGGTAACAGGAGATTATGAAATGGTGTCAATTATATTCTTTGGTGCTCTGCAATGATGGGAAGTGTAGGTGGGGGAAGTGAAGGTAGGTGGGGGAAGTGAAGGTAGGTGGGGGAAGTGAAGGTAGGTGGGGGAAGTGAAGGTAGGTGGGGGAAGTGAAGGTAGTGGGGGAAGTGAAGGTAGGTGGGGGAAGTGAAGGTAGGTGGGGGAAGTGAAGGTAGGTGGGGGAAGTGAAGGTAGGTGGTGGAAGTGAAGGTAGGTGGGGGAAGTGAAGGTAGGTGGGGGAAGTGAAGGTAGGTGGGGGAAGTGTAAGAGGGGGAAGTGAAGGTAGGTGGGGGAAGTGAAGGTAGGTGGGGGAAGTGAAGGTAGGTGGGGGAAGTGAAGGTAGGTGGGGGAAGTGAAGGTAGGTGGGGAAAGTGAAGGTAGGGGGGAAGTGTAGGTGGGGGAAGTGAAGGTAGGGGGGGAGTGAAGGTAGGTGGGGGAAGTGAAGGTAGGTGGGGGAAGTGAAGGTAGGGGGGGGGGAGGAAGTGAAGGTAGGTGGGGGTAGTGTAGGTGGGGGAAGTGAAGGTAGGGGGGGAAGTGAAGGTAGGTGGGGGAAGTGAAAGTAGGTGGTGGAAGTGAAGGTAGGAGGTGGGGGAAGTGAAGGTAGGTGGGGGAAGTGAAGGTAGGTGGGGGAAGTGAAGGTAGGTGGGGGAAGTGAAGGTAGGTGGGGGAAGTGAAGGTATGTGGGGGAAGTGTAGGTGGGGAAGTGAAGGTAGGGGGGGGGGGGAAGTGAAGGTAGGTGGGGGAAGTGAAGGTAGGTGGGGGAAGTGAAGGTAGGTGGGGGAAGTGAAGGTAGGTGGGGGAAGTGAAGGTAGGTGGGGGAAGTGAAGGTAGGGGGGGGGGGAGTGAAGGTAGGTGGGGGAAGTGAAGGTAGGTGGTGGAAGTGTAGGTGGGGGAAGTGAAGGTAGGTGGGGGAAGTGAAGGTAGGTGGGGGAAGTGAAGGTAGGTGGGGGAAGTGAAGGTAGGTGGTGGAAGTGAAGGTAGGAGGTGGGGGAAGTGAAGGTAGGTGGGGGAAGTGAAGGTAGGTGGGGGAAGTGAAGGTAGGTGGGGGAAGTGAAAGTAGGTGGTGGAAGTGAAGGTAGGAGGTGGGGGAAGTGAAGGTAGGTGGGGGAAGTGAAGGTAGGTGGGGGAAGTGAAGGTAGGTGGGGGAAGTGAAGGTAGGTGGGGGAAGTGAAGATAGGTGGGGGAAGTGAAAGTAGGTGGTGGAAGTGAAGGTAGGAGGTGGGGGAAGTGTAGGTGGGGGAAGTGAAGGTAGGTGGTGGAAGTGTAAGTAGGTGGGGGAATTGAATGAAAAATGTGGAGCTAAAATACAACATATCTTACTAAAAGAATTGCATAGTGATAGTATTCAATGGATGAAATGATTTGTAGCTAACACGTTTTATTTCTTTTTAGTATATAAACTAGTTGGACCCGTGGATATTCCACAGACTTAGGAAATCAAGAAATAGGTTTTGGTCATGGTCTTAAATAATAAATAATTTTGTCTATGCCAGATTTGTGACGGATTGACAGACTCACATGGCTTCATTTTTAAGTATCCTCATGCTGACATTACTTTAATTCATACCAAATTTATATATTTACATACTTTATATCGTAAGAGGTCGGTCCATCCGTCACATAAACGTCGGTCTGTCAGTCACATTTGAGGTCGATCTGTCAGTATCATTTGAGGTCGGTCAGTCAGTCACATTTGAGGTCGGCCTGTCAGTCACATTTGAAGTCGGTCCATCCGTCACATAAACGTCGGTCTGTCAGTCACATTTGAGGTCGGTCCATCCGTCACATAAACGTCGGTCTGTCAGTCACATTTGAGGTCGATCTGTCAGTATCATTTGAGGTAGGTCTGTCAGTCACATTGGAGGTTGGTCTGTCAGTATCATTTGAGGTAGGTCTGTCAGTCACATTTGAGGTCGGTCTGTTAGTATCATTTGAGGTAGCTCTGTAAGTCACATTTGAGGTCGGTCTGTCAGTCACATTTGAGGTCGGTCTGTCAGTATCATTTGAGGTAGCTCTGTAAGTCACATTTGAGGTCGGTCTGTCAGTATCATTTGAGGTAGCTCTGTAAGTCACATTTGAGGTCGGTCTGTCAGTATCATTTGAGGACTGTACTTTACATATATCCACCAAGAGGATACATATGAATTTTAATCTTTATGCTATTATAAAGGAAGCTGTGTCAGTAGGTTATAATTAGTCACGAAATGGGCATATTTGATAACTTCCCAATTCTGTGGAATTTTTCACAGGTCTACCTAGTCGATATTAATATAAGATAAGAAATAACATTGGTTATGATGTTATCTATATACAAGTAATGGATTTTATATTTTTTTCACTCTATATAGAGCAGAAGAAATATTGGAAACAATTATTATTTATGATATAAACATTATACAGGTTCCTTAACCCTATTAACCTAGGGACTAGTGCAGGCGGACTAGTCCTAACTGAAACTGTTATAAAATCTCAACAAATTGACTTCTCAACAATATCTTGTCTTTATAAAAAGCTTCATTTGAAATTTACACATCCATTTGTAAACCCCAAGGAATAGTTATCTATTCAAAATAAAATTAAAGATAAGAAACAAATATTTCATAGGTTTGTTCAAAAGCCATTCCACCACACATAAATAAAATCCTCATACATTCACAAAAATGAATAAAACTTAATGAAAATAGAATTGTGGATAAAAATGGTTCAACAATAAAAAATACAAGGTAGTGCAGCTAAATTGGGACTAATATAACTTTTTCAATATTCGCTATTTTGAAAGGCAAATAATGATTAAATGTAATTTTTACTTGTATTTATTTGTCCGTTATTGTCTACAGAACAAAATCATACTATGTGACTACCCTTTGCGACAATAATTTGGGAGATTCTCGAGCGAAACCGTGAACAACTCCTTTTTACATCCTCGGGGTCAAGATTACGAAATGCCCGACGAATGGCGGCCTTCAGAGAGTTGACACTTGGATGTGAAGTTACGTTAGACTCTCCCTCAATGACACCAAACAGCCCATAGTCACAAACATTCAGATCTGGGGAGCTGATGGGCCAAATATCCTTCGGGACCATCAAAAGAAGATTCTCCTTCAGGAAATCCTGAACTTTCTTTGCTCCATGCGCGGATGCAGAGTCTTGAACGAGCAACACTTTGAAGGGGTCGTAGTTCCTACGTATCCACGGCATCAAAACATCTTTCAGAATTTTCAAGTACTCCGCTGTGTTGATTTCAAGACCCGCTTCGATGAAATGAGGAGGCATCACCTTACCATCACTTGCGACGGCTGCAAAAACCATCACAGAAGCGGGATTTTTGCTCTGCATCACAGGAGGAACTTCTGAACGATCGGAGGCAACTACCCGAGTGTTCTGGCGATTTGCAACCTCATCAACAATGAACTTTTTCTCGTCAACAAAAACGCGGACATGTCCTCCTTTGTGTTTCAGATGGTTCAGAAGCTTTGGGCATCTTTCAGCTCTGTTGGCTCTGGAGCGTATAGTTATGAGGTTACGGACTCTCCTTACGTATGACTTCATACCAAGGTCTTCCTTGACTGCCCTGCTGATGGTGCTACGACTCACGTTGCGCTTTTGTGCCAGTTTTGACATCGGTTGGCTTGGGTTTGACTTCAACGTCCTTTTCAGCCCAGCAAGGAATGTTTTGGTTCTCTTTCGATCACTGCGGGGACTGTGTCGACTTCTCTAAACCTTACCCTTGGCATCAAAAGCAGCAACAACTCGATAAACAGTCGATTTCGCATAGCCAGTGCTCTTAATAATGTTTGAACAGAGTTCCCGGCGCGTCTCATTTCACATATGGTCGTTCTTCGCGCTAATTCTGGCATATTTTAGCGAAATATGCTAGATCTTAATCTGAAATATTATAGCAAAGGGCCTAAAGATTGTCTGTAAAAAAGAATTTAGTCATAGGTTAGAAATTACGGAAGATATGTGGTGTTAAAGTTAGTCCCTATTTAGCTGCACGACCCTGTATACCAGAAAGAAACATGTACCTGTAAGAGTTTTTAAAATATACTAACTTAATGTTGTGTTCCATATTTTTTGTGACACCCTGTATATTTGATAATTCGAATAAATGCTCATAACATGAGTATTTTATCATCTATCACCTTTTTTTTTTTTTGTAATTTTATGTAATAATATTGAAAAGTAAGAGTCATGAAAAGATAGCTTCGAGATCGGTTCAAAAATGGAATTATTGATACTTTTACATGAGGACTGGTCCGCCTGGACCAGTCTCTAGGTTACTTAGCAAACTTTTAAGGACTAAGTTACTAGGGTTAAAGCAAAATTGTACCAATAATATTTAGTTACTTTCCTTCCCTGAAGATTATTATTATTATATACTACTCTATAAATAAAATGGCAAAGTTTAATAATTGTTATAAACTTATAACCATAACAAGAGAAATCATACTGCTAAGAATAATTAATCTAATATTGGATTAATTTATTACATCAAATTCTAACTCAATAATATGAATGGTCAAAGACAGGTGATGCAATGGCTCTCACTGACACAGATTCTCTACCTTATACAGGATGTAGGTAGCTCCTGTGGTCTATTTTATCTTTTGATTACGAACAGATAAGTTAATTTATGGGACATTCATGATTGTTACTCAACCCACTTATCTCTTAGCAATTAAAACTGACTTAACCAATAAAATAAACTCTACCAAGACAAATTTATCGGAGAAAACTAGACCATAAGATAGAGACTTTCTGTAGTTTCACTAATTAATAGAATGAATCGGAATATACTCTGTTTATTTTTTACCTATTGCGAGACAATAATTAACTTTTTATTTTATTCCGCGGTTTCGGTCAATTTTAAGACCATTTTATTGATAGCTGTAATTCAATTAATTTCAATTCTTCAAAGGAATTATTTTCCTAACAAAGTCCACTTTCCAATGTTAAATAGTTTCCATCAAAGTTCCCTAATGGTATTCTTGTACAGATGAATTAATTAGATTCTATCGAGGCAGAGCTGTCAGAAGCACTCACATTAGTCCTCAGGCTCTTTGGTTCGAATCAGCCCCTCCCCTCTCCACCTGATCACCTCTAACTGCAGAGCTGTTCATTGAAGTGTCTAAGTACTGCCTCAGGAAGACAGCTAATTGACGTTAAAATACAAACTCAATGAGCAGTTATGAAATTAAGAGGTTTTGAAGGATAATTCATTATTCATGTTATTATGCCAAGACTATTATGCAAACAGTTATTCAATTTGCATAATTTAAGAACTTGGTAAAAATCAGGAAGGATTGAATTGTGTAAATCAATACGATCGTGCAATGTTTTAAAGTAATATCTGTGATTCAGTATTCAGTATATATTTCCGTATAATTAGAATATTTTTAGTTACTCCTTTTTATAGAGATATACTTTAGATACATTTAGCATTTTCTCTTATAGTACAGAACAGTATAGAAAGTAGCAAACTAATTGTAATATTATACAAAGTATCTTCTTGACAATTAGAATAGGGTACACAAAATGTTTTCTTATAATCAAACTGCAAGAAGTAAAGAGGAGATCCTATCACAGGCTACACAACACTCATCCCTTGCATAAAACCAAAGAAACTCATGCCAATAAACACTAAAAACTGACATTGTTTGTACAGAACTCGGATTGATCAAACAGACCTTATCTTATGTGTGATATCTCAGCTCCAAAAATTGCTGTAAATGTTCCTTAGAGCTGTCATATTGTACAGATCGCGTGTGAGGGAAAGTACCAACATTGTTGCGTGTGGAGAAGCAACAACAATCAGTGGACTCTGTAAAGAGAGCAGCCCTTCTAACCACTCAATAGTTATCAGTAATTGTTCGGTAGTTATAAGATGTAAGTGGAGGGGAGATGTGGTATCAAATCTATAAGAATGGCGTAATGAATGTGTGTGGAGAATTAATGAGCTTCGTTTGGTATGAGTGAGGAGAGCAAAAACATGAGTGAGTTATACTCTCTTTCTCATGAGTAGCGATAAAATGGGTGTTATACTGACATGAATAAACTGAGTATTTCTGAGATGTTTTTTCTATATTTAGCTTATAATGTGTTTGTTTTGTTAATCTGAAGAAGAAGTGTATCTGCATTCATTTTTCACAATTTATTAATTTCCCATTTTAAAAAGAAACTTTACTAATTGAAATACTTCTAAATCTTTTTAAACTGGTATGAGTAAGGTAATGATTTCTTTTCTCTGATAGTACATCATCACAGTGACTCTTTTCTCTGATAGTACATCATCACAGTGACTCTTTTCTCTGATAGTACATCATCACAGTGACTCTTTTCTCTGATAGTACATCATCACAGTGACTCTTTTCTCTGATAGTACATCATCACAGTGACTATATTCTCTGATAGTACATCATCACAGTGACTCTTTTCTCTGATAGTACATCATCACAGTGACTCTTTTCTCTGATAGTACTTCATCACAGTGACTCTTTTCTCTAATAGTACATCATCACAGTGACTCTTTTCTCTGATAGTACATCATCACAGTGACTCTTTTTTCTGATGGTATATCATCACAGTGACTCTTTTCTCTGATAGTACATCATCACAGTGACTCTTTTCTCTGATAGAACATCATCACAGTGACTCTTTTCTCTGATAGTACATCATCACAGTGACTCTTTTCTCTGATAGTACATCATCACAGTGACTCTTTTCTCTGATAGAACATCATCACAGTGACTCTTTTCTCTGATAGTTCATAATCACAGTGACTCTTTTCTCTGATAATACATCATAACAGTGACTCTTTTCTCTGATAGTACATCATCACAGTGATTTTTTTTCTGATAGCATATGCATATTGTCTAAAATTATTTTAATTTCATTTATTCAGATACTATGTATTAATCTCGGAAGTGTATTAGTAAACGTAAATCTTACATAAATGACATTGCAAAAACTTCCAATGAAATGAGTACAGCCAATAACATGTGGTATAATATGGGAAACAGTTCTCATGCATTGTAACAACATTCCACTTGTGTGCTGCTCATTAATGTGACTGCATAATATTCGATAATTTATTTGCGTTATCTGATGAGATGCTGTATAAATAAACCTGCCCGATGTTTATCTAAGGACTCAAATTATGGACCAATTGAGGCAATAAATCATTCACTTTGGCAAATGTAAGCCAGTGATTGATGATAGGTGTTAGTTTTGTCAGTATCATTATTCCTATCTGTCTGAAATCTTTTTACTGTACCTGTAGTTCATACTATCTACTTACGATATCGATTAGAAGGTAATTGCAAGAGATAATTTATTTTGCTCTGGTTTTAGGTAATCAAATTACAGGGTACGACATAAAATAGGAACATTTATCAATTTAGCCTCATAATCTTAAAATCGTACATATAATAAACAAGATTGTTTTAAACTTATTTAAAATATATAAATTTCAAAAATTGTTTTCATATCTGTTTATAAAAAAATATTAAAACTTTAGCTATAACCCTATAAAAATGGCAAATATATCGGATTTTCAAAGATGCTAAAATGTTGGTGCTCTTATGGCAGGCGATAGTGTAACAGAAACTGTCCGAATGCTTGTGTTTCAAAAGCTACTCTGTCAAAAGTAACGAATTCGTATGAAAGAGAACGAAAAACGTACTGAGGAGAGCACAGGTCTGGTTGAAATTGGAAGTTGTCTGCGAGGGACTGTCGGACTGTAAATAGAATTGTTAGGGAAAATCACATGAATACGGTTCCTTAGATCACCGCAAATGTCAATGAACACCTACAAAACCCAGTGTAAACAAAAACCTTTTTATTTCTTACCTATTGTAATATTCACATCTGTATAGGTACCAAATAGAACCCATTAACTAAATAACGCTTAGCATCAATTAAGTAGTAGAATTAGATCATGAAATGCATGAAGACAAACCCAGAGATTGTTAAGCTGTTAAATGCACTGAAATCGACTGTTAGAGATACTGTTAAATGCTACCAAAAACTGGAGACAACAGGTGATCGACCCAGGTGTGGACGACCTCGAACTGCACGCACTCCAACCAAAATCAAGGAGGAACCCCAAGCGAAGCATGAGAAAGATGACTAAGAGTATGGATATCGACGAAAAAAGTGTGAGAACCATCGTCAAAGAAGACCTCAAGTTGACCCCCTTCAAAATGACCAACATGCAACAGCTCACGGACTTGCAGAAACAGAAGAGGCTGGACATATCAAATATTCTTTTGAATGTAATGAAAGATAGCATGCAGGCTGGTGAAATCGTCTTTTCGGATGAGAAAATGTTCACTGTGGAGGCCAAATTCAACTCCCAGAACGACAGGATTCTGGCAAAAAGTGCTGACAGTATACTTCCATACTGTTTTCCGTCGCCAAAAGCCTGCCTCCCTCTGTGGTGGTTTGGGCTGCCATCTCTGAGAGTTGATGATCTCCTCTCATTTTCATCAAAGAAGGCGCTAAAGTTAACGCAAAATCGTATACCGAGGATATTTTGACTCCAAGACAAGTCGAGATGAAGAAACACTTCAAGGACATGCCTTTTATCTTTCAACAGGACGGTGCACCCTCGCACACAGCGAACAAAACTCAGGATTGGTGTGAGCGTCACTTTCCTGCGTCACGGAGGAAGGAATTGTGGCCTCCTTCATCGCCGGACCTGAACCTTCTGGACTTTAGTGTGTAATCCATCTTAGAGAAGGAAGCGTACGCTACAGCTCATGATAGTACGGAAACTCTGAAGAAGTCCCTCGAGCGACAATGGGCCAAAATTCGCGAATAAACGTTCCGTGCCACAGTAAAGAGCTTCAGTTGTAGACTCGAGAGAGTAATCGCCGCCAATGGTGGTCATATTGGAAAATAATTGGTAGAACTGTTAAATGGGTTTATTGAGATATTGTGTGATAAGTTTTGTTTCATTTCATCCATAACAACTGATTAAATTAATATTTTAATATGATCGAAGACTTTCTCCGCACCCTGTATAAGCAAAATTCATATTGAAACAAATATGGGATTAAATATATCCTACAATTATATAATACAAAAAAATCCAATATTACATAAAAATTGGGATGACAAAATTTCAGAGATAAATAAAAACAACTTTTCTATTAAATCCAAGAAACTTTAGTTTAAAAAATCCGGAAAATACTATTGCAATTATTTACCATAATTTCTAATGGTAACACTAGCTAGGGAAATATTGATAACCAAAATCCAGATAACAGTAAAATAACAATTCAGGATAGCAAAAAAATAGCAGATTAAAAAGAAAAATGCAGATAATTTATAGTTTCTAATGGAAAAATATTGTCTTGGAAATGGAAAAATATTGTCTTTCTAAACAAACAAACAAATTGAAATAGCTATATGAAAAGTAAATATGTATGTATGCATCATCAATATTAGTATTATCTTCATATTAAAAATATATGATAGTTAATATAAGTTATTTATTATAGGTACTCAATTAAATATATAATAATAAAACTACAATTATAATAAAAAGAAACAATTTGTGATTAATTAAATTGACAGAATGTGAAATGTTTATCTTGTCTTGAATTAAATTATAAGAATGTAAATCAATATATCAGAGTACACATGCATTTGTTATAATTTACTTACGAAATTGTTAATGTTGATTTATATATTTATTCATTTCAAGACTTATATATAATATTCACCTAAGCTAATTTTTAATATATAATTTTATATTAAGAGTTTGAAGTCCTACCAAAGATCACTGGTAATTAATTCCTTTCCCAGACTGAACTCTATGCCTATGCTGCTAATTTAAAGAACTACCTCCGTATGTTTATTTATTCTTTAACTTTCTCTCATTTCAGAGTAAGATATTTTAGTCTGTTGATGGAATGTTTGCTTTATGAGACAGAGAAATAATGAAAAAATACAAAGAATAACTGTTTAACTCGTAACCTTTTCTGTGAGTATTACCTTCATTCTCTTGGTGATTAGTTACGCATGTAATTACTGGTGGAACTGCCAGTCGTTAACTCTATTGCACTTTACTTGCAATGAAGTGATGCACTTTATATACTTTAACTATAGACTTTAATTTTTAGATAAAGATTAACTAAAAGTTAATCTTTTTCTATTTTTTGAATGACTTACAATTTCTCTTTTCATATATAAAGGTATTTTATTTTCTGATAAGTTCATATGTACATTTTTTCATTGACACCAGTCACCTGTCATGAAATATTGATTATGTGTTAATTAAAATGATCTTAGCATTAAAGAGACGCTTTTTAAAGTTAATCCGTACGATATGGAATTATATTGAAGAAAGCTCTTATAGATTTTTATATTATATACTATATATACTCATTAATCATTATATTACTAATTATTTTTTCGAATGTTTCTCAGACGATGACAGAATTTGTCTTCTCTATCCAGCTGTTGTCCTCGTCATTTATCGTCAATAGTCAATTGACGAACATACCTCGTCAAAAAGGTATGTTTCGTGTTATTGAAGATTCAACATTTTCAGTCACATAAGAATATAATGTGGATTGGTTCGATAAATTATAATATGTTCTGTCCCTATTGTGGTAAAAATGCGTGATATAACTGTACAATTTAAGAATATATTTTATGTAGTTCAAACAAATATCAATTTAATTGTATTTTAATTTCGTGATTATTTATTGCAACGTAGATTATACTATGATATTTGAAGAGAGTAACTGTTATTTAAACTCTAAATTGAAAGTATATTTGGATTCTACTTATGATCCAATACTTTGATATTTGTTATACTGGGATATTTTATATCAGTCTGTATATAGGAAATATTAAATGTAAAGCGATGATTTCTATGTTAACGAGTTAAAAGTCAGCGTATAGATATATGACTTCAATTTAAATAGTTATAACACATTTTGCATTAGAACAAACTGGGGGAGGTATTTTCCACCATAGTAACTATGTACAAGTCCAATTCAAACTATAAAAATGCAGTTCTATTTCAATCTACTGCGTATATGACGACTGATTAAGATCTAAATTTCCCGTTATATTTTTGTTAACATGTTAGGCCTCAGATATGAAAAACTGACTTTTAATGAAATAGAAAACAGAAAAGAAAAAGGACATTGAATCAGTACTTCGATTGCTATATCATAGAAATACTTCTTAAAATTATAGGATTATAATATATCCAAGAATTGAAAAATATATAGCTATTCAGTTTATTTAACTTATTTAAATTAATGCCAATTGTTTTTTTATCTCCGAAATCTTTTCTTGATCAAAAGAAAAAGCATACAAACAATAGGAGAATCAGGTTGACCATTCCAGTCATTTTATACACATTATATTGACTGAGTAACACTCTCTCCATTCACCACAAATGAAGCTATTCATTGCACACTTTATTTGCCTTCTGAGATTTATGTTATCTATATCTTTTTCTTAAATTTTATATGTGTACACAAACAAATATTAATTGACTGTATTGCCTGACTGTATTGCCTGACTGTGTTGTGGAGACTGGAACTACCTTCATTTTGTCTCATTTGCATCTGAAAGGTGGTATGGGATGTACAATTTGCTGAGACAAATCAATATTCACGAAAGTCTTCAAAGATTCCTATAGATTAGCATATATCTATATTGAACTCCTCCGTGAACTGTTGGAGCTCAGTCAGAAATATTTAATCGGAAAATCGACTGTTATTGTTAATTATGGAGAACATTTTTCGTAGTTTAATTTTTGTAAAAGATCATAGTTTCAGATTTTTTAATCTGGTTGTTTTTGTCGGCAATGTAAGTGTTTCAAATTTATTTAATGTCGTATATGGATGATTCTTTTTCGTTATATTTTTCCGACTGGGGGCGATACTTTCATTGAACAGATCTGTGATGTTTGGAAGGTAAAGACAATTTACATTTGAATGGAAAAAAGAAACCTAATTTCACTACAGATTCTTGGAACAAGAAATTGAAGAGGTATTAAAAATATAATTTTTGGTCTTTGTAGCAATGATATTGGAATGAGAATCTGTACATTGTTCTATATTCGCAATGAAGGGTAATGAAGTTTAATTGGGAATAGATTTTGAATAATTATATAGAATATGTGAATATTATTTTACATCAATTTTGAAAAAAGGTAGTATAACTTTAATGTAATATATATAGAAATTTGTTTAAAGTATCCTTCGAAATTAAGTAAAAAACTAGGTATCAATTATTCATGATTCTAGTTACTTAAATTACCATCTTTACAATACCCTGTATATCACAATATCTCTACCCACACAGACAATATAAGCACATTTGGTCTCACAAAACACACACACGATAAATCAAGCCCATGTGGTCTGAATTGTTACAATCAACAACTGCATGGGTTTGCGATGCCTCCTCACCAATAATTAGTATCGATGAAAAACAAAGATAGTAAATCATAATAGTGATTTAGTGAATCGGTGCTCTAGTTTCAAACAGTACATTAGTACATATTTCGTCACTAAGATTAAATCAAAAGTAAACGTGGAATATAAAGTGCAACTATGAAAGTAAATTGACAAAAAAAATATCATCACTAACATTATTTGTTTTTGAATACAGTTTCAACTAAATTTGATTTTTTCTTTAAATTTAATATAGGTATGATATAATATCCCGTATTCAATTGATGAACACGAAAAAATAGTTCTAATTATTTTTTTTATATTCTTATTGACAGGATGGCAAGGAGGCAAATAATATTTTGATTTTCATATTCATTATTGGTAATTCATAAATTCCGTGTCGTTCGTTTTCTTTTTAAGTTTCATCTTTTCAATTACAGTCAATATACACGTGGAAAATTAGAGATGAGCTTAAATTGATAACTTTTACAGAAATCTTTTAATAATAACAGCTATACACTTTAAATGAAAACCAAAATATAGGAAATAACAATATTATCAATTCATTTGTTATATTTATTTATTTTTATTTAGCTACACGTGTTATTAAGATATTACTCAAACCATGTAGATTAAAAAGAGCAAACACACACACACACACACACCTACACACAGACAAATATATTGCCTATGCTTCTAATTTATTGAGATTTATTGATGAGAATGAGAAATTTATCGGTTTACATTTGCCTTTTAACTTTTAATTATATTTGCACAAGAAGGTCTACCTATAATAATGATAAAGAAATATGTATCAGACTGAGCAGAATGTACACTACATAAATATAGAATAGATATTAGTAATGAAAAGCATTGAATGTAAGTATAGAGGGTTTACTACTTATATATCATGTGATATGTGTATATTTGTGAATTATACATACCAATTATACAAAGTAACCGAGAGTACGGAGAAGATTGAGTGAGGTTCCCTTGGACTGACTTTCAAAGTACCAAATCCTCTTCCACTCTGTGCCGTTTGCTCACTGAGAGTAATTCTCCATATCCAATGGTACATTCTGCAATCTAAGGTCATTGCGATGCAATTGCATGTCGGGCTTACTTTGAATGTGTACACAAACTTCTTTTTCTGCAAAAAACAAACCTCACTTCGATGATAATTGGTCAACCGACACAAATTTGTAATTGCTCTCTGTGTAATGAAATTAGTGCATTTTTGTGGAGTATAGATAGTGAAATTATTCAGGTCTACCATACGTAATTAAACGAATGTTTTAAAGATCTATTGTGCAATCTCAATATTGAATTATTCGTCTTAATCATGATATGGAAAGGTTTTCTGCTAATATTTTATCAAATCATGAAATTGATCCCACACCTAATCTTAATATTGCTTCCTAATCATCCAACATTATCTAAATATAACTATTTTATTCAAAAGCCATCACAATTTGAAAATACTTATAGTGGATCAAGAATATTACTAGGAAATAGAATAGATGATTTTGCCCAATATTCAGAAGAGTATAGTTGTTCAAAGTAAAATTATAATTATGAACAATTACAGTGAAACTCCTGAGTTATGAAGTATTGGTTACTTCATAACTCAGAGACACTTCATAGCTCATGCAGGGATACTGATAGTTTTCTATAATTACATTTTGGAGAAAATTATGGTCTTTGAGGGATAACTTGGACAAAATTCATGATGTATATTGTTTTCTATAATTTCAACATAGAAAATATTTCTTACCTCAGGTGCATTAACATAACTCAGGTGCATTTCATAACTCAGGTCCTTCATTACTCGAGTGCTTCATAACTCAGGAGTTTCACTATAAATTAATCACTGATAATATATAATAATAATAATAATTAATTTACAGATACAATTGATTGATTCGATGGAGCAAACTTGATAGATAGCTTTCTATTTTTAAAATTATAAGATGGGAATTATCTTAGTAAAGTTCCTTTATAATATCATTTTTTCTCAACTTATGGTTTCGTATCCGGTTTGTTCCAATTCATAGTACAAACAAAGAAATAAAATCCTTTAGTACATTACGTATAGTAATCACCAGGGAGGATTAGAAGTCACCACATTTTAGGAAGTGCTTATCCAGTTATACAGATTACAAAATTCACTCTCTGTTTCTAGACCATTGAAACCGACGAAGAGATGAAAATAAAAATATAACAGATTACTTTATTAATTTAAATCTTTAATTTAAAAAATATATTGAATTTTGATACAATCCTAAAATGTTTTTTGAATAGAATTAAGAAATGCAAAGTATCGAAAGTTCTTAAAATAGCATTTTTTAAATTCCAGATAAATGTAGAAGTACCTTTCCTGACCTTTGTAACAAACGGTAGACTTATCAATTCTTATGAAATATCCACTATCTTACTTGAATTAGTTATTGTAGAAATACTTCGCAATTTTTCACTTGAATTGTAGAGAGGAAACGATGTCCCACAAACGTCAATATTATTCAACGTTCAACATTAGTATAAAGCAAAGTAAATAGAGAAGTTAAATATCTGAGGTTTCAAAATATCGGACATAATTCATTTGATATTGTCTTGAAGAATATATTTACTGTGGCAAATATTATTTCATAGCACAGATATTACTGGAATAACACTGTGAATCTTAAAGAATGCTTTTCACCAAGATACGAAATATTGTAATCAATATTCATCTAATAATTATTCTTGTCAAGACAAATAAGTTTGGTAAGCAGAATTTTTTATGATTTTTTTTTATGAATAATTTGAAAGTACTTCAAAGCAAGCTCAAATTGTTTGTAATTAAATTGAAAACCATTGAGGAATACCATTAAATCGTGTAACATAATATTGAAATTAAGCTTTACCTCAAAATTCCAGTTCGGTGAGAAAGTGACCTGTGTCTTTGTTCTTGTGTTCGTTAAAGTTACATATTTCAAACTCGTTCTGAACGATGGCTTTTGACCATCCACCGTGTACAGCTATAGGTATGATAATACCCTGGTCGGAATGACTTGGGTATCTTGGTGGGTCATCGTGTTCCAATCCACAATTGTACTTCATTCGTCGTAAGTGTAAGACCTATATCTCACATATAGAAAATGACTCGTTATACAATCACTTCCCCAGTTGAATCTGATGGTGTGACCACTGGCCGTGTTGTCAAGAAACGTGAGTTGTTCAATAATTTAATAGCTAATTTCCTAATCCTTACTGCCCCTAACGTACTTAGTTAACTTCATAGCATAAATAGCCACGTGATCAAACTTTGACTGAAATATACACACATTGATAATTGGGGATCTTTGGATTATTGATTTTTAGGATATTTTTGAGTATTTTGAAAATTGAGCTATCAGAAACTGTCCTTTCTTTTTTATGGTAATATTCAGTATATGCACAACACAAAATAATTGTTAAATTTTCTGTTTAGGGAAAACTTTTTAAATTATTGAATAAATCTTAAATATGTAATAATTTATACTAAAAATTATATGTACTTTATTTTCAGTTTGTTTTTTAATTATATATTGATCAAAATTGAGAATTTTGTGTCATTATTGCAAATTGATCTTTCAAATATTTATTTTACACGTTTTTTTTTAATTTTTCATTTTGATGTAGGGTCGGACGGGGTATCACCGCGCATATGTTTTTATGGGGTATCACTCCGCACCTCTTATAATTTTAAAACCATTTGTTTTACTCTAAATCTGATCGCACCTTCATTCCAAGCATCTTCTTTTCTCCCATAAACAATATGTCGCACCATTATCCTATTAGTATTTTCAAAGCCAAATTGCGATGTATGTTGTGCTCTCAAAAAAGTTTGCGCTGGTCCCGCAAACTCTCCGATTACTCTAGAACCAAGAGTTATAGATTCATATTGTTTAAACATGTTAGCACAAACACTAACAGTATCATTAAGTCAAATTTTCAACTTCTCAGTTTGAACGGTTTTCCCGCCACAACCATGCGCAGTGATACCCCAGATAATATAGAGGTAGAAGGGTATCACTGCGCATCATTTATAGACATATTTGTATGTAAATAAATATAAAAATTATAAGTTCTTAGCTGTTATTAAAGTCATAAATATTGAATAAGGTGTTATTTAATTATAATATTGATTAACAGTAAACTTAGTATCGTAGGAGCTGTTGTACTTGATGTGGGGGTATTAAGATAGGGAGAGGGGGTATTTAGGCGGGGGGGGGGGGGGAGTGAGAGGTTATTGAATTAAAATATTGATCAAAAATAAACCTACGATCGTATTATATTACTTGATATAAGTAGTTGACTAGTTACGTAAAATTTAAGAGTTAAATTTGTTGCAGATTCAATAAATATGTGTTTAAGAAATAAGGGACAATTAGATTGGGGAGAGGGCATTTAAATAGGGAAACACAGACATTTAGATGGGGACAGAGGAAATAAAATGAGGGAGAGGGGGAAATAGATGAGGGAGAATAAGAAATAGATGGGGAAGAGGGGGATTTAGATGGGAAGAGAAGGAGATTTTGATGAGAAGAGAGGGTGATTTAAATGGGAGGATAGAGGGATGTAGATGGGAAAAGAGGGGGATTTAGATGGGAGGAGAGGGATATTTAGATGAGTAAAGAAGGGGGTTTAGATATAGGGGGGAGGAGGAGTATTAAAATGGGAACAGGAGGGACCTAGGTGACAGAGAAGAGTGTTGTATTTGTATCTATTAGTATTTCATTTATTTAGGTATTATTTCGAAACTGGTTGAGAACCATCCTCATTCATGATCATTTAATCACGAGTAAAAGAGTTTCTCTAGTACCTTTAGTTTTTGAGTAAATACAGAGTTAGCGGGATTGTGCGCAGTGATACCCCATCCGACCCGATATGTTTTCGTATGAATCTTAAAATCTTCAATGATTTATCCTGAGGAATTGTATGCACTCTACTAAATTGAATAACTGTATAACGAATTCAGTAAGATTTCATAATTCATTGCACTATAAAGTACAGAAAAAATCCTGTGGCTTTTAGTGGCTCTTAGTTATGAAATAACCAATACTTCATAACTCAGGAGTTTCACTGTATATCATGTTCTCAAATTTGATTAAGATATAGAATATATAAATGAGTGTGTTTATTAAATCTTTGAATCTTTAAAATTAAATGTTTTTTTAATCGATTTAAATTTTCTGGTATTTTTGAAAAAGTGCAGTTGCATAATAGAATGGTAATTTGTATTATTCTATCTCAACTATCTTGATCAGTACCTTAGTTCAATGGAGGTTTAACTTTGTAATGTTTTTCCTATCAGGTAACCATTCGTCAACTATCGACCACAAATCACTGAGCTTTCCTGTACAAGAGGTAAATAAATCTTCCAGCTGTTCTTCGATAGAAGCTGACATAAACGAACCAGAGGTTACCGAACCTATTTATTCTGAAATTACGTCTGACGTTTACTGATCTAGACACATTTCCAACTCTAATGACGAAGTAGTAGGTAGTGATTCAGAGTACAAAAATGAAATCGAAGGTAAAGTGTAAGATAACAAATATCAATTGTGACTTGGAGCATAATTGAAAGTTCCGCAATGATATCATTTCAAATGTTGAAAAACGGTGCTAAAACTACACTATTTTTCATATTTTGTAGTTCTTTTAAAGTCTTATCAAATAAATGAATTCATATCCAATGAGTATAAGTTTGAGTACTTGGAACAAAATGGTAGAATGATAGAACATAGTTACATCTTCTGAAGCTTAACTGGTTTCAAAATATAAATATTATCATAACAAAAATTCACAAAAATAAATAATTATGATCATCACAACTAAGCATGACTAATTTTTGTAACTTTTGTTTACAGAATCTATGGAAGGCAAATCTTTGTCTTCAGAACCTGTAACGGATTTCAATATCGACAGTAGTGAAGCTGACACTATATACTTCACAGAATCAATGGAACAACGTGAGTAAATTCTTCACTTGTAACAGAACCATATACACTATACTACAATTAAACAGTTTATTATAACTCAATGTAACTAATTATTATATTTTAACCAGACACAAGGGACACAAGGGACAGAAAAACTCGTTACTTCATTCGAGGGAATTTTATCACAAATCGAAAGTTCTCGGTGAGTTTCATCATGGTTTGTATATATTATATAAATTGATAAAATCTTATATAATTCAAATATATATAACAATATAATATGATTTATACAATTGTTTCATATATGTAATAATATCTGTTCATGTTCCACATATATAATTAATGACGTCACTATTTTCATTGCTATGGACACAAGTGTCTTCTTGACATTACTTGGTTCCGAAGAGCTGCAAGTGGCACCGCAGTTTATTGGGATCTAAAGAGCCAAAAGTTAAATCTCAACATAATTGGGCTCTATTGAACAACCAACGACGTCTGAACCTTGGAAAAATCTCTGAAGAGCAACAAGTAACATTCTTAATTTGTTGGCTTTGAGAAAACATTAATAACGTCTAAAACTTTGTCTAATATATTGATCATAATTAATGAACAAATAGTGATGTCTATACATTGATCATAACTAATGAACTAATAGTGATGTCTATACATTGATCATAACTAATGAACAAATAGTGACATGTGTACTTTGTTTATTCCATCTTCTGTCGATATTTCTATTTAGTTTTGTTCTGAAAATTTATAGGATTGTCACCAAATCAAAATAAAGGAGAAAATTTGACTGTAAAATGTAATTCTTTTAAACTTTCCAAAATTTAACTATTTAGGGTACTAATTGATCTAATTCAAGATATTTTTGGTGTCTGCCTGCAACAATTTATTATGACACCAGATTTCTAGGATGAGCTTATACTATTTTACATTTTCACCTCAGGTATTCAGTAAAATGTATATGTTACTAATTTCCATTTATTTTAAGTTCCCATTTTTCTCTTTTTTTCCGTGACTTCAGTTACCTATCTATGTTTGTGTCCCTTTACGTAACATACCTTGATTGGTGACCACATATATTTATATCAACTTTTCTGCATCCATGAGCTTTGTGAATCGTGACCTTATTGTTGCAGGGGATATTTTTCAATTAGAAAATTTCCTGTCTGACTGTTTTTATAGAGTCCCTTGTTTACATTTTTTCTCATGACTTTTATGTTATCTCCAAACCTCCATATTTGTTGTAGATAATGACCTAACTACTAATTTATTATTGTTATTTTTCCGACTGTTTCAATATTAAATTTAACTGTAATTTGTGAAATAAAATGTGTAATATTTTATTAATTTGTTTTGTCGTCCACTATAAGTTGTGATCAATTTAAATATAATAATTCAGAGAAATGAAACAATGATAACTGTAGTCAGCATCGTGAAGCGTCTTATAAGACATAATAAATACATCGTTCAATTTTAGCTTTGATTGAAGATAAAGTTGTTGTACACCAACTGTAATTTCTGAAACTTATTGAAATGTTTTTACGTAGAATCTGAAAGTGTGGATGGCTGGCAATATTATTATCAATGCCATTAAATGATGAGTGAGTTTCGGTGTTTGATCAAGTACACATGGAATTGGTTGCAGGGATCGAAACTGGGTATCAACTAAATAAATAATTTATACTAACCATAAAACCTAACCAATCAAATCAAACGAGAATTGTTTAAGAGAATTCTAATGATTCAGCGATAATTCTTCAAATATAAATAATTATTATAGAAAAAATTACGCATATTGGCGGAATGTTTAAGAGTTTAATAGATTGATCAAGTATACAGATAATAGTTTTCATAGAGATATATTAGTTCGGTTAAGTTTTCGATACTTTGTGCTGCGATACTCTGTCATTTGATACTTTGTCTTTCGATACTCTGTCCTAGTACCGCACCAAATAGCTTTCTTCCTCGCACTGGTTCATCTTATGGAGCTTGTTTTTGGCTCTAGGTAAATTGAATTTTTCGTGGTTAAATTTTGTCTCTTGCATATTATATTTAGTTTGTTTTTCCAAAATCGGTTTGTTTATGTTCTCAATTTATTTTTGGCAGATATGCAAATGTTCCTCGGATCATAACAGCCCTCATTTTACCGGAATATATTGCCACTACCCTGATTACCCAGATTGTTTTTGAAATCCAAACAGCAACACCTTTTACTTATTTCTTTATTTACCAAATATATAATAATGGAGAATTGGTCGAATAGAAAATTGATAGAATGAAAAATTGATCAAATGAAGAAATCTTTCTTTAAAAATAACATACATTACATTAGTTATACATAACTTGAAGTATGCATTTTGTTCATTGACCGACAGTTTGGCCCAAGTCAATAATGATTCCAGACAATTGGACTCTCCGAAAATTGAGCCAGCAATATTTGGGCACGTGGCAATTGGACCCAAATATAATTGAGCCTCGTACAATCGATCCCCAAGAAATTTGGCCCCAGGGTCACTATTGATGACATTAATAAAATGCTTACAGCAGACACTATAGAGAAGCTTTACTTTGTTATTACAGTAGCAAATTAAGTTGATAACATAGACTGATAAAATTGGACTCTGTTACAACCAGGAGAATTTAGATTTTGCCTTTCTATAGAAGAACTCTGCATACATAATATTTAATTTTTACTTAATGCTTCATTTAGATTTATTTCGTCGATATGAAGGCCATTCAGTAGAGATAGACAAAATCCTCTTTTCAAACCATGTGTATGGAGTTTCTTCAACCGTGACATATGTAAGATCGGCCTCTTACCACTAACGTAATTGAAGGGTTGTACAGATCGAGCGATGCACAACACAACTCAATATCATCACCCTACTATTTTTAATTGAGAGCGGCATTACGTTTGCAATAAACTTAAACGTATAAATACTGAAAATCAAGATTGCACAAAAAAGTGAAGAATTTTGTAACAGTTTTTTATGTGGTCAATTATTTTGGGCCCAAAAATTGTTGTCTTGAGGCCCAATTGTTTCGGGCTCAATTGTAGGTGGGCTTATTTTGTCTTTATTGAACCAGGCTATAGGGAAGCACGGCCTCAACTTGTTTATACATTTTTCTTTCTCTGCTATAGGTATGTCATTCTATTTTTGTCTTTCTATACATTCATTTTCTTTATTTTGTCTTTCTTTACTATACCCTTCCAAACTTTGTCTTTCGATACTTCGTCTTTCGTCTTTTGATTCTTTGTCTTTCGATACTCTGTCTTTCGATACTTCGTCTTTCGATACTCTGTCTTTCGATACTTTGTCTTTTGATACTTTGTCTTACGATACTCTGTCTTTCGATACTTCGTCTTTCGATACTCTCTCTGTCTTTCGATACTTTGTCTTTCGATACTTCGTCTTTCGATACTCTCTCTGTCTTTCGATAGTTTGTCTTTTGATGCTTCGTCTTTCAATACTTTGTCTTTCGATAATCTGTCTTTCTATACTCTGTTTTTCGATACTTTGTCTTTTGATACTTCGTCTTTTGATACTTTGTCTTTCGATACTTTGTTTTATGATACTTAGCCACCCTAGTGTACAAGGTGGGTAAGACTTATAAACTTTGGACTGAGTACAAGGTGGGTAAGACTTATAATCAATGGACTGAGTACAAGGTGGATAAGACTTATAATCTTTGGACTGAGTACAAGGTGGATAAGACTTATAATCTTTGGACTGAGTACATGGTGGATAAGACTTATAATCTTTGGACTGAGTACAAGGGGGGTAAGACTTATAATCTTTGGACTGAGTACAAGGTGGGTAAGACTTATAATCTTTGGACTGAGTACAAGGTGGATAAGACTTATAATCTTTGGACTGAGTACATGGTGGATAAGACTTATAATCTTTGG
>CANNZV010004558.1:0-39227 GCA_947561585.1 Caprella mutica
CTCCCCTTGCAACCATAAGCCCATCTGATTCTTCAATAATCTCATCAATATTTTCAACTGCATCAAACTTCTCAATTTTTGCTATTAGTTTACCTTTATAGCCTTGTAAAAGTTTTCTAGCTTTTTTCATATCCTTTGCATTTTGAACAAATGAAATTGCAAAGTAATCAACTTGGTTTTCAACACCCCAAGCAATATCTTTTTCATCTTTTTTTGTAATTACATCAATATCAATAACTGTATTTGGAAAGTTTACACCCTTTCTTGATGATAAGATACCATGGTTTTCAATTTTTGCTTGAACCTCATCACCTGTTTTGATAACTTTTGCTCTAATTGTTCCATCATATAAATAGATATATTCATCTACTTTTACTTTCTCTAAAATATCAGGATAATTAATAGATACAATATATTTTTTATCAGCTTGTTTATATCCTACTATCTCATCTTTTAAGAAAGTTATTACATCACCTCTATGTAGTTCAAAAGGCTCTTTTAAATCTCCAATTCTAACCTTTGGACCTGAAATATCTTGTAAAACACCAACTGTTTTATTTAAGTTTTTCATTGCTGTTCTGATATTATCAAGTGTTTCTTTATGATACTCATGACTTCCATGAGAAAAGTTTAATCTAAACATGTTTGCACCTGCTTTTATTAAACCTTCAATTGTTTCAATACTATGGCTTGATGGCCCTAATGTTGCCAAAATTTTTGTTCTTTTGTCCACAGTTTCTCCTTTTTTTAATGCAATTATTATAGCACAAATATATTACATATTAATTACGATTTTTAACACAATTATTTCACACTACTTATGTTAAAATGTTAAGACTTAAAAATAAAGGTTTTAAAATGAAATATTTTAACTTAAAAACTTTTGTATCATCAATAGCAGCAGTAGCTATTCTAACTGGATGTACATCAGGTTCAACGGGAAATCAAACAATTGACAATAATCAAAGAGCTATTATTGGTACAACAATAGGTGCTCTAGCTGGTATTGCTTTAGGGAACAATGTTGGTGGGGGAAGTAAAAGTAGAAATAAAACAATTGGAGCTTTAGCAGGAGCTGCTATTGGTGGATATGTTGGATACAGAATGGATCAGCAAGCAAAAGAAGTAGCTGATAGTTTAAATACAACAGTAAACAATGACCCAAATGCAGTACTTGATCCAAGCCAAGACTTAATTGTATCACATACAGACAACTACGTAAAGATTATCTTTAGAGATGATATGATGTTTGCTACAAACTCTGCAAACCCAACACCAAGTGCTACAAATAAAATCGCAAAAGTTAATGGCGTTTTACAAAAATATCCAAATACTATAGTTCAAGTAGTAGGACATACAGATAGTAGAGGAAGCTACGAATATAATAAAACTCTTTCAGAAAAAAGAGCTTCAAATGTAGGAAATACTATTTATAACTCTGGAATTAAAAATCAGATTTTCTCAAAAGGTTGCTCTTATGATAAACCAGTAGCACCAAATACAAATGAAACAAATATGGCTTTAAATAGAAGAGTAGAAGTATACCTTTATGCAAATGCTAATGCGGTAGTTGATACTTGTAAATAGAAGATTTTTTCTTCTATTTATAATCATTTTACCTTCCATTTCTTCTTCAAATAAACTTTTAGATACAATTGCTTTATGATAAGATTTAATAAATATTTTAACGACTGGCTATATGGAAATAATGGCTACTATGCAAACTATAAGCAAATAGGAAAAGAAGGGGATTTTTATACTTCTGTTTCTACAAGTTCTTTTTTTGGTGGAACAATTGCTAAAAAACTAATTGATTCTATTGAAAAAGACATACTTCCTCAAAATACAACTTTAGTTGAAGTTGGTGCCCATCATGGCTACTTACTTGCTGATATAATTCAGTTTATTTATACTTTAAAACCAAAGCTTCTCGAAACTCTTAATTTTGCTATTGTTGAGAGATTTGAAAACCTTCAAAAACAACAAATAAACTACTTAAAAGACTCTTTTGGTGATCTTATAAAAATCAAACACTACAATGATATCAGTGAAGTAAAACTAAACAATGCCTTTATTGTAGCAAATGAGATTTTTGATGCCTTTGGATGTGATTTAGTTTATACAAATAAAGATGGTATTCTACAAAATGCCTATGTAAATGAGCATAAAATTGAGTTTAATGATTGCCAAGACGTAGAACTAATTGAACATTGTAAAAATTATAGCATTGAAAAAGGTGAGGTTTGTTTAGACTATAAGGAATTTGTTCAAACTATTTGTAAAAATATAAACTCTTTTGAGTTTTTGACATTTGATTATGGGGATAGATATCCTAGAAATGACTTTTCTACAAGAATATATGAAAGTCATAATGTTTATCCTATCTTTGATGAAGGGATTCACTTAAAAAAATTATTTAAGAAAAGTGACATCACTTACGATGTACATTTCAACTATCTAAAAGACCTATTTTTACAAGAAAATGTAAAAGATGTAAAGTTTAACACTCAACTAAAATCACTTGTTGACTTTGGAATTTTGGATTTATTAGAAATTTTAAAAGCAAATGTTGATGAAAACACTTATTTAAGAGAGACTCAAAAAGTCAAGATACTACTTGAACCAACTGGTATGGGAGATAGATTCAAAACTCTTAACATAATAAAGTAGATTATATTATACTTTATTATGTCAATAAGTTACAGTTTTTATTCATTGATACATTTTTTCACATTTTTCACATTTTGTAAAATCATAATTTGTTATAATTTCGTATGAAAACCTATAATTATAAAATAGATGATTCTTTTTGTAAAGAAGAAATTGACTTTGAACAATTTAAAAACCATAGTAATGTTTTAATACAAGTTTTTTGTGGACAAAACAAAAAAAATTATAAACAAACACTTGATTATATAAAAGAAACAATTCCTAATGCTATTTGTATAGGTAGTAGCTCAGATGGTGAGATTTATAAAGAAGAGGTTTTAACAAATTCAATTGTTGTATCTATTAGCATCTTTGAGACAACTTCAATAAAAGCTAGCTTTAGTGAACTTGAAGACTCATATGAAAAAGGTGTTAGTCTAGCAAAAGACCTAATCAGTAAAAACACTAAACTTTTAATACTTTTTACAAACTCTTTAAATATAAATGCAGAAGAGTTTCTAAAAGGTGTAAATAGTATCTCAAAAGATGTGATTATCTGTGGTGCGATGGCTGCTGATAATGGTGATTATAAAAATACTTATATTTCTTTAGATAACAAGATATATCAAAATAGTGCAGTGGGAGTATCCCTAAATTCTGATAAGCTTGAAGTTAAAAATGATTTTAGATTTAATTGGTCTTGTATTGGAGTAGAACATGAAATAACAAAAGCTTCAGACAATAAAGTTTATGAAATAAACAATTTAAAAGTATGTGATTTTTATAAAAAATATTTAGGTGATGATATTTTAGAATCGCTTCCTGAAAGTGCAACTACTTTTCCTCTGCTTATTAAAACAAATAAAAGCCTAACAGCAAGAGCCTTAATGAAAATAAATAAAGATGGAAGTTTTCAGTACACAGGTAATCTTAAAAATAAAGATAAAATCAAATTTGGTTTTGGAAATGCTGAGGTAATCTTAAAGAAACCTATAATAGCAGATGAAGAAAAATTTATAAATAGTGAAAGTTTTTTCATTTATTCTTGTCTAGCACGAAGAAGATATATGCCAAATCTTATTTTCAATGAAAATAAGGCCTATTCAAATATAGCACCAACAAGTGGTTTTTTTGGCAATGGAGAGTTTTTTTATAAAGATGGAGAAACACAACTTTTAAATCAAACATTTACAGTAGTATCCCTAAGTGAAAATATAGAAAACTCAAAGAAAAGTTTTCCTTTGGAGCTTGAACAAAGTAACCTTGATGACTTTTATACAAGAAATATGAAAACCTTAACTCATTTAATAGAAGCATCTTCAAAAGATTATGATGAGCAATCTTCAAAACTAGAAATAGAAAAAATAAACTCTCAAATGCTTCTAACATCTCAAAAAATTTTTTTAAGACATGCTGTTCATGAGACAAATACTCCCTTATCAGTAATTATGAGCAATATAGAACTTTTCGAAATGCAACATGGGAAAAATACATATTTATCAACAATTGAAGTTGCCTTAAAAAATGTCTTTAATATCTATGATGACCTAAGTTACCTAGTAAAAAAAGATCAGGTTTTATACCCTAAAAAGAAAATAGATTTAGTAGATTTTATTAGATCAAGAATAGACTTCTTTTCACAATCGGCTAATCAAATAGGCTCAACTATTAAATTTTTCAGCCAAAAAGAATCGATAATTTTTAATTTTAATGAAACTAAACTTCAAAGAATAATAGATAATAATCTAACTAATGCTATAAAATATACAGAGGAAAACTCAAATATTTATATATCATTAAAAAAAGAGAATAAAAACTATGCTTTAACAATTTCAAGTTGTTCTCAATATATTCAATATCCTGAAAAGATATTTAAAGAGTATTATAGAGAAACTTCTACGAAAAAAGGTTTTGGTTTGGGACTAAGTTTAGTCAAAAGGATTTGTGACGAAGAAAATATAACTATTAAAATCGATTCAAATGAGTATTTTACTTCATTTAGATATCTTTTTAATGAAAGAGAAATTATATGAGAATTTTATTATTAGAAGATGATGTAATGCTAAATAGAGCAATAACTGAGTTTTTACAATCAAGAAAATATGAAGTTAGAACTGCAAGAGATGGGAATAACTGTCTTAGAATATTAGATATGGAAGAGTTTGACTTATTAATATTAGATATTAATGTTCCAGATATTAATGGTTTTGAAGTTTTAGAGTTTTTACATAAAAGAAACAAAGTAATTCCAACTATTTATATTTCGGCACTTATTGATATTGAAGATATTTCAAGGGCATTTGAGCTTGGTTGTTATGATTACCTAAAAAAACCTTTTCACCTAAAAGAGCTATCTCTTAGAATTGATAAAATTAGTCAAGCTAAAATATTACCCCAAAAAGATAAAAA
Source organism: Caprella mutica (assembly GCA_947561585.1). Lineage (NCBI taxonomy): Eukaryota > Metazoa > Arthropoda > Malacostraca > Amphipoda > Caprellidae > Caprella > Caprella mutica. The sequence goes on from CANNZV010004558.1 coordinate 5,059, forward strand.
ATTGTCAGATTCATATAGTTTTAATCCAAATACTTTAACTCTTTTGTATAATAACGAAGTTCAAAGTTTGACAAAAAGACAAATACAAATTATTCAACTTCTAACAAAGTTTAAAAACTCAGTTGTAAACTATGATATGTTTAGAGAGTTTGTTTGGAACGATGAAATTGATAATGCTACTATTAGAGCAGAAGTTAATAGAGTCAAAAAATCTTTAAAAGAAGACTTCATAACAAATGTTAGAGGTGTTGGATATATGGTTGAATATGAGAAAGAAAAGGTTTAATATGAATTTAATAGTGAATGGTGAAACAAAAATTTTTGATGAAAATTCAAGCTTACAAGATATTATTACATCATTAAAGATTGAAGATAAAGTTATGGCAGCGGCTGTGAATATGGAAATTGTAAAAAAAGACAATTGGAATAATTTTAAGCCAAAAGAAGATGATAAAATTGAATTATTGCAATTTGTCGGTGGTGGATGATTTTTAATGAGTAAAGAAAAAGGAGATTTTGCTGAAAAAAAAGCACTTAGTTTCCTTGAAGATAGAGGTTTTAAAATAATTGAGCAAAACTTCTATGCAAAAAAACTAGGAGAGATAGATATTATTTGTAAAAAAGATAATGTCTACCACTTCTGTGAAGTAAAATCAGCCCCTGATTATGAAACTGCTATAAATAATATCCACAAAAATAAACTCTCAAAACTGAAAAGAAGTATAGATTATTATATACAAACTAAAAAAATTAACCCAATATTTTGTATTGATGCAATAATAGTTTGTGATGAGCAAATAGAACACCTGGAAAACATCACTTTGTAAAAAAAATTAACAGTTTTATCTTGTTAAAAAATATACTTTAAGATAAAATATATACATGGAATCAATACTATTTATACTATTTTTATCACTAGCAATCTCATCAATTTTGAACATTATTTTAAAAAAATATGAAATTTCTCATATTATTGGATATATAATTACAGGTATAATAATTACCTCTATTTTTAACCTAAGCAAAAACCATAATCTAGACGCACTAAACCTAATAGCAGAGTTTGGTATAGTATTTTTAATGTTTACTATTGGACTTGAAATGTCTGTAAATAAACTAAAAAAAATAAAAGAGCTCTTATTTGTAAATGGTTTTTTTCAAGTATCTATCAGTGCTGTTTTAATTTTTACTATAGCAAAACTAATATTTTCAATAGATACAGTATCAGCTATTATAGTAGCCCTTGCTTTTTCTTTATCTTCAACTGCTATAGTTTTAACATACTTAAAACAATCAAAGGATATTTACACTCCTTATGGAGAGAAAACAACAGCTATTTTAATTTTTCAAGACTTAGCTGTAATACCTATACTTTTACTTATTAGTTTTTTATCAAATGATACTTTAGAATTGCAAGATATTATTCTAAAAACTACTTTAGCAGCTATTGCTATTATAGTTTTCATGTTTACTATTGGTAAAAAGATTGTAAATTGGCTATTACAATTTTCAACAAAAGCAAGACTTGAAGAACTATTTATAGGTTCAGTTTTATCTATAGTTTTTGGAGCTTCTATTTTGGCTCATGAATTAGGGTTTACATATTCCCTTGGTGCATTTATTGCAGGTATGATTATAGCTGAGACAAAATATCATATAAAAGTTGAATCAGATATTGCTTCATATAAAGACCTTTTACTAGGAACTTTTTTCTTTACAGTAGGAACTAAAATTGATCTTGCATATTTAATGCAAAATATTATTTACATAGTTTTAGTTTTTATAGCTATTCTTTTATTAAAAGCTATTGTAATTTACTTTTTAATTAGAAGAAAATCAAATAAGAATGACTCGGTAAAAGCAGCTCTTGCCCTATGTCAAGTAGGTGAGTTCTCATTTGCAGTTTTTGCTTTAGCTTCTGCAAATGGCATCTTAGATGAGAATTTAAGTAAATTTTTAATATTAGTTACAGTTTTATCTATGATAATAACTCCATTTATTGTAAATAACATATACAAAATAGCATCATTTTTTGCACAAGAGTATTTTGAATCTGATAATATTACACCAATTGATAAAAAGAATCACATAATAGTTTGTGGATACTCTGCACTTGGAAAAAGAGTTGCTAGTAAACTAAATGAAAAAGAAATACCTTTTGTAATAATTACAGATAATTTAAGACATGTTCTAAATGCAAGAAAAAGTGGCTATATGGCATACTTTGGGCACTTAGAAAAGGTACAAGTTCTAGAATCACTAAAAGCTGATGAAGCTTCTAGTATTATCATCACACTAGATAATCTAGAAAAGAAAAGATTAATTTGTGATGCGATTTTAAAGTATAAAGCAAACTCAAATATTGTTTTAAAAATCAATAACTTTAATGAAAAAAAAGAGTTTGAAGATTTAGATATTGATAATTTTGTTCACGCTCACAATAAAATCGCCTCACTTCTTGTAAAAAAGAGTTTATAGGCTATTTGCCTTTAAACTCTTTAGTATTAGTATCTTCAACAACCTTTAAAGCTATCTTATTTGTTTGCTCTGCGATTGTTTTTGTTTCTGTAGCAATTGCTGCATTTTTTTGCGTTTGACTATCTAACATATTAATAGCATCATTAACTTGCTCAACTCCTGTTTTTTGTTCACTTGAAGCTGAGGCTACATCTTTTATTAGCTCAATTGTTTCAGTAATACTACTATTTAAATCACTATAACCTTTAATCATATTCTCTGAGATATGTTTACCTTCATTTGCTTTAGAAGTGGCATTTTCAACTATTGATTTTATTTCATTTGCAGCTTCTGCACTTCTACTTGCTAGATTTCTAACTTCTTGGGCAACTACTGCAAAGCCTTTACCAGCTTCGCCTGCTGTTGCTGCTTCTACTGCTGCATTAAGTGATAAAATGTTTGTTTGGAATGCAATTTGATCAATTACTAAAATGGCTTCACTTATTGATTGAACTTGCTCATTTATCTCATCCATCGCTAAAGTTGTATTAGTAGCTAAGTTTTCACCCTCTTTTACAGAACTAGTAAGTTGATTTGTTTTGCTACTCATTTCATTTACTTTTTGAGTATTTGTAGTTACTAAACTTGTGATTTCTTCTAAGGCTGCTGCTGTTTGCTCTAGTGAGGCTGCTGCTTCATTTGAACTTGTATTTAAAGAATCAACATTACTTAAAAGTTTTTGTGATCCATTTTGAAGTGTAAGACCATTATTTTTATTCTCAAGCAGCATTCCTGTAATTGAATCACCTAAATCATTGATTCCATCAATTAAACTTGATAACTCACCTCTTAAGTCTTTTTTATCAACTTGATTTAAATAATTATAGTTTGAATATTCGCCTAAAATTTCTAAAATATTGTTGATATTGTTATCAAGATTTATAAGCATTGTATTAATTAAATCTTTTAGTTCATTTAAACCTTTATTAGAAGAGTTTGAGTTTATTCTTTGGGATAAATCCCCTGAATTTACACTATTAATAACTGTACTTGCATCACTTATTAAGCTTTTTTCGTCTTCTAAACTTTTTTGAGTTAATTCGATATTTTCATTTACAGCTTTTGCCATTAATCCTATTTCATCATTTGATTTAACTTCTAAAAGTTTTATATCCTCTGTCTTTTTATTTACATAATCAAAGAAGCTTAATAAAGAGTTTTGGAACTGCTCTAAAGGTTTTAAAACTAAGGCATTAAAGAAATATAAAGTTACTAAAGCAACTAAAACAATAATAATTAAAGAAAGCACTGATATTATTAATCTTAACTCATTGGCAGGAGCTAAGGCTTCTTCTTCATCAATTTCTGCAACAATTGCCCACTTTGTAGTATCAAAGATATCAATTGTAGATGAAAGACTTAATACATCTACTCCTCTATAATCAGTAATAATATCTTGAAAGTCTTTATTTTCTAAAGCGTTTTGAACGGACTTACTTCTTATCTCCCAAACACCAATAGTACTTCCAAGGTTTTGAACAACATCATCTTTTATATCTTTTATAAATCTTGAATTGTTTCTCATTTTATAATCACTACCAACTAAATAAACTTCACCACTATTTCCTAAACCTGCTTTTTTGAATTTACCTTCAAAGTTCATAATAGCATTGATGTTATCAACTGGCATTTGAAAAATTAAAACACCTTTTTTAACACCATCTACAAAAATTGGTGTTGCAATAAATGAAGCAGCTGCATTATAACTTGGCTCATAAGGTGCAAAATCTTCAAATGCTAAGTCACCTTTTGATAGATTTAAAGCTTTTTTATAGGCTTTTGCAATACCTGTATTTGAGTAAACACCTGATTTTAAATTTGTAGCAAAATCTTTTTCTTTAAAATCTGTATAAATTAAATTTCCTTTTAAATCAACCATAAAGATATCATATAAAGCAAATTCATTTAAATACTTATCGTACGTTAAGTGATACTTTTTATGGGCTTTCATATATGAAGAATCAAAGGCTTCATCATATAAAAGTGAATTTTTCTCACCTAATTTTTCTTTATTATTAGTAATAAAAATATATTGAGCAATTAAAGCACTATCTAGTGAGGGTAAATATGAAGAATTACTTCTTCTATTTTGTGAATTTGGTACATCATAATTTACACTATTTAAATAGTTTGATTCAAAATCATTTTGTAATGATTTTTTGATACTTTGAGTATCTAAATCTATTTCATCACTAAGTTTATAAAAACCATCTTCAAAGTCTAAAAATGCCTCTTGAGTTGATTTGGAGTTTGCAAGTGAAATAAGTAGTGATTTTAATGAATTAAAATAATTATTAATTTCACTTGCTTTAGTTGTTTCAATTGACTTAAGCTTGTTGTACTCAGCTTTTAGTAAAGCTTCTGTTGATTTATTTACAGATAAAACAGTAATAAAAACTCCAAGTATCAGTAGTCCAACAACTGATACTAAAGTAAGTTTTATCTTTATTGACATATTCTTAAACATATGCTCTCCTTTAATGCTTTCATTATATCTACATATTGTAGCACAAAGGTATCACAAATTTTATAACACTACTTATTTATTACTTTTTTTGAAAATAAAAGCAATAGAACCCCAAAAGAAACAATAGCTGCTGTTAAATAAAGAGCATAATTATAATTACCTGTTAGTTGCGTTAAGCTTACTGCATATAAAGGTGCTGTAACTTGCCCTATTCCATATGCTGTAGTTAAAGCTCCCATCAGCATTACAGGGTTTTTCTTTGCTAATTGTCCTCCTAAATTCATAAACAATGCAACTAGTCCAACAAAAGTTCCTCCATACAATACCCCACAAAAAAGGTTTAAATACATATTACTTGTAAGAGTTGGAATTAAAATACCAACAACTTGTAGACTCATAGCAAGTATTATTATATTTACACTTCCATACTTATAAGCTAATCTCATCCAAATAATAGAAGATGGAATTCCAGCAAGTCCAACTAAAAGCCAAGATAAAGCAGCAACATCTTCTAAGCCTTCAATTGATTTTAAAATAGTTGGTAAAAAAGTTCCTTGAACAACAAAACCAACTCCTTCTGTAAAATAAGCAGCAATCAAAATAACTACAAAAGGTGAGAAAATAGCTTTATTAAAAGGGTGTTTTTCATTATTACTTGCTACTTTTTTTTTCAAAAGATAAAATATATAAAGGATAAAAACAAACAAGAGCTGCACTTAAAGTAAGTACAATCCAAGAGTTTTCCCAAGAAGAGTAAGATAAAACATATCTACTTATAATATCAGAACTAGCTAAGGCTATACCAATACCTGAAAAATATATTCCCATTGCTTTTGTTTTATCTTCAAAATTAAGCTTTACCATAACAATAGCAGCTCCAACAATCAAAGCCATTGCTGCTGCAAACCCTGCAATTATTCTTGATATAAACCATAAAATTTCATTTGTAGTAATTCCTAAAATAATTGTAGTTAAGATACATAAAATAATCCCTATTCTAAAGTACTTTACTTTTGTATCTATATCTTTTATAAAAATTGCAAAAATTGCTCCACTTAAATACCCTGCATAATTTACAGAAGCTAAGATTCCCGAGAAAGTTAAAGTCAAAGCTTCATCTTCAAGCATCGCAGGAAGCAAAGAAGTATAAGAAAATCTTGCAACTCCAACACCTATAAAAAGTCCTATAATTCCTGCAAGTAAAATATTAAAATTGCTATTTTTATCAAGTAAATTAATCTTCATTTTTTTCTATTTCCTTTTGATACGCTTTTGGAGTTATTGCAAATACTTTTTTAAATACATTTGTTAAATGACTTTGATCATAGAAGCCAACTTCTAAAGCAGCCTTACTTATATCAAAACCATCAGCTATAAGTTTTTTTGCTCTATGTACTCTTTTATTTACTATATAAGCATTTGCAGATAAACCAAAATCTTGATTACAAACTCTTATAATATGATAAGGGCTATAGCCTAACTCATTTGCAATTTTTGAAAGTGTTAGTTTTGAAGAGATATTATTTTCAATATACTCTTTGAAATCTTTTGCAATTTGAGTTGTGTTATCCATTTTTACAACTTCACTTTCTTTACAATACACAGTGAATACCTCTTTAAAAAAATCTAATAATAAAAGCTCTTTTTTGATACTTTCATTTGAAGAGTTTAAAAATTCAAAAAGTGAAAAAAAACTATCTAAATACCTTTTTTCGACAATTTTATTAGGTAAAAGCAGAATATCTTGTGTTTTATAAGTTAGTTTTTGCAAATTCATATACCATGATCTATCTATATAAATAACATAATAGTCTTCGTTAAAACCGCTACTTATTGAATAATGTACTTCATTTGGATTTATTACAACTAAAGTATTTTCATCTAATATTGTTTCTTTTTCATTTATAACTATTTTAGCTGTTCCTTTTTTTAAAGCTAAAAAGCATATTAGATTATGATAATGTTTTTGAGAACACTCATGAAAACTTCTTGAGTATTTTAGTTCTAAGTAGTCTAAATCTTTGATTTTTAATATTTTGTTATTCATGGTAAAGATAATACATAATAGTTTGTTAAAAGTCTTGTAAAATATTGCTCTTTATTAGAAAGATGAATGTAATGAGCGATACATTCATCTTTTTAAATGACGTATATAAAATTAGTAAAAGAAGTATAACAATACAAAATAGCATTAAACTAGCATCTAAATCATTCATTAATTATTCAACTATTTTTTATGGTTTTTTAGATAACATAAATAAACACTTATGGAGAATTTTTTGTATTCAAAAGAACTACTTTCAATTAAAAAATCAAATAGATTTAGAACACGAGATATCTTCGATGAAAACTTAATTGATTTAGCTTCAAATGACTATTTAGGTCTAGCTTCCAATGTAAATATTTTTCAAAATGCTTATGAAAGAGTACTTAAACAAAAGTACTATTCACCCAAAGCTTCTATGCTTGTAAATGGCTACAATCCTATTCATAAAGAGTTTGAAGAAAAGCTTTGTGAAGTAAATAAATTTGAAGCAGCTGTTTGCGTAGGTTCTGGATTTTTAGCAAATATTTCTATGATAGAAGCACTTTGTAGAAAAAATGATACTTTATTTATTGACGATGACTATCATGCAAGTGGTATTTTAGCTACTAAACTTCTAAAAGATGAACAAGTCGTTGTATTTAATCACAATGATGAAAAAGACTTAGAGGAAAAACTAAAAACTTGTGAAAGAAAAGGTAGAAAAATAATCGCTATTGAAGGTGTTTACTCAATGGGTGGAGATCTTGCAAAAGAAGAAATATTCCATATAGCAAAAAAATATGACAGCTTACTAATTGTAGATGAAGCTCATAGTTCAGGTGTTTTAGGAGATAGTTTATTGGGAATTTTTGATTACTATAAAATTAAACCTAGTAAAAATCATATCAAAATGGGCACACTAGGAAAAGCCTATGGTTCATATGGAGCTTATATTTTAGCTTCAAAAGAAATTATTGATTTTTTACAAAATAGAGCTAAGCCTATTATTTACTCTACTGCACCATCACTTTTTGATATGGCAATGGGCTTAGAATCTTTACACTTTATTGTAAACAATAAAAAAGCACTAAAAGAAAAAATAAATAAAAATCTGAAAATAGTTGAAGAAATTTTAAATATCGCATCTGAAAGTTTAATTATTCCAATTGAAATTGCAGATAATAAAAAAGTTAAAGAGATTCAAAAAGAAGTTGAAAGAAAAGGCTTTGTAGTTGGAGCAATTAGGCAACCAACTGTAAAAATAGCCATTATTAGACTTATAGCAAAAATAGATATAGAAGAAGATGATTTAAGAGATGTATGTAAATTAATAAAAGAACTTATGTGAAAATAGCATTTTCATTAAGTTTTCTTTTACATTTTCATTTTCAAATAAAATTAAAATAATAAGAGATAAGAGTAAATAAAATGATTTTAAAACAATTAATAAAAGGTCACAAAAGCTTTCAAGAAAGTAAGGTTCCAAAGTGGCAAGAAGAACTAAATGAATTAGTTCTAAATGGACAAAAACCAGAAGTGTTATTTGTAGGGTGTTCAGATAGTAGATTAACACCTGATTTAATGCTAAATACAAAACCAGGTGATATGTTCATTTTAAGAAATGTAGGTAATTTTATTCCTCCATTTAGACATGATGAGGATTTCCATGGAAGTGCAGCTGCAATTGAGTATGCAGTTGCTGTTCTTGGAGTAAAACATATAATTGTATGTGGTCATACTCACTGTGGAGCTTGTAAAAGCTTATATGAATATGATCAAATTCCTGATACGACTTCATTGGTTCATGTTAAAACATGGCTAAAACTTGGTATGGCTGCAAAAGAAAAAACTTTAGCTGATAAAAAGTTTAATACCCAAGAAGAGATGTATAGAATAACAGAGAGAAACTCTATAAAACATCAATTAAAAAATCTTTTAACTTATCCTGATGTAAAAAAGAAAGTTGAAGATAAAACACTACAAATTCATGGTTGGCACTATGATGTACAAAATGGTGAAATTGATTATTTAGATGAAAAAGAGAATCAATTTAAACCATTAAGTGAAATGAAAATAGAAGAATAGGAAAAGATATGAGTGAAACGGAAGTTAGAAAACTACCAAAGAAAACTGTTATTATAATTAGTATAATTGTAGCTCTTGCAATTGCAATATTTTTTGTACTAAAAGATTTAAAAGAGAAAAAAATGACTGAAATACTTGCTACTTTAGGACACAAAAATATAAATAGTATGGAAGTGATCAATAAATTAAGGGTAGAAGATACTAAGACTAGATATAAAAGTACAGTATATAAAGTAAGATTCTTTGATGGTAATCTAAATAAAACTTGTATTGGTTTTATTCATATTGGAAGACATGAAGAGTTAACTAAAGATTTAGATTGTAAATAGGAAAATTATGAGTATTATTGAAAAATTAGAAAATGGGCAAAGACTAAGCTATGAAGATGGTGTAGAACTTTTTGATTTAGACTTATTTACTTTAGCTCATTATGCAAATAAAATAAGAGAAGAAAAGCACGGTAAAAAAACATATTTTAATATTAATAGACACATAAACCCAACAAATGTTTGTAAAGATGTTTGTCAATTCTGTGCCTATAGTGCTAGTAGAAAAAATCCAAATCAATGGACAATGAGTCATGAAGAGATTTTAGATATAGTTAAAAACTCTTCAAAAAATGATATTAAAGAAGTTCATATTGTATCTGCGCATAATCCAGATACAGGATTACAATGGTATATGGATGTTTTTAGAAAAATTAAAGAAAATTATCCTGCAATTCATGTAAAAGCCTTAACAGCAGCAGAAGTACACTTCTTAAGTAAAGAGTATGATGTATCTTATGAAGATTTAATTTATATGATGAAAGAGCATGGAATTGATTCAATGCCAGGTGGTGGTGCTGAGATTTTTGATGAAAAAGTGCGAAAAAAAATCTGTGGTGGAAAAGTTAAATCTGATGAATGGTTACAAATTCACAGACTTTGGCATAAAGCAGGAATGCAAAGTAATGCTACTATGTTATTTGGGCATGTAGAATCAAGAGAACATAGAATTGATCACATGATAAGACTAAGAGACTTGCAAGATGAAACAGGTGGTTTCAATGCCTTTATTCCTTTAGTATATCAAACAGAAAACAATTACTTAAAAGTTGAAGAGCCATTAACAGGTCAAGAGATTTTAAAAACTTATGCAATTGCTAGAATTATGCTTGATAATATTTCAAACATCAAAGCATATTGGGCAACATCAACGGTAAAACTTGCACTAATAGCTCAAGAATTTGGTGCAAATGATGTTGATGGAACAATTGAGAAAGAATCAATTCAAAGTGCAGCTGGTGCTTCAAGTGCAGGTGGAGTTGCTTTAAAAGAGTTTGTAGAGCTAATCCAAAATACTGGATTTACACCTGTGGAAAGAGACTCTATTTATAATGAATTAAAGGTTTGGAATTAACCTTTAATTCTTTTTATTTCTATTAATATCTTTAGATTATTGAGGTTGATTAAATTGAATATTAAACTCAATATCTAAATTGCCCTCTTCATTTTTTATCATACTTATTGGATAAGAAATACTAATTGAATATAACTCATTATTTATCATATCAATTAAATCAAAAAACTCTTTAGGTGTAGATACTTCAATATTAACTAGATAGTTAAATATAGTAACTTTCTTATTTTGACTTGATTGAAATTTAACTATTGCATTTTCGGGCATTAAAATCTTTAATTGTTCAGTAACTCTTGAAATAGGGAAAAACTCATCTACAATATACCTACTATTGTATTTTCTATAGTTTATATCTTCTAAATCAAGTAAGTCTTTAGCCATAACTGTACCATCAACGAAATATTTCTTATCTTTTGAGTCTAATTCTACTTCTATTGTTTCATAAAGTGAACCAAGTTCTGGTTGAAGAGACTTTATAAAAGTATCATCTTTAATAAACTTAGCTCGTAGAAGTAAAGCATCTCCATCTACAACCATTTCACTTAGTACTACATCATAAGGAATTGAGTCAAAAATAGCTTTTATTCTTTTTATAATTCTGTCATTTTTATTGACATGATCAGGAAGTTTAACTTCGCTTCTTTGATTTTTCTCTGTTTTAGTTTCTTGAGTTTTGTTTTGTGATACTTCATCAAATAAAAGATAAACTCCATAAAAAGATAAAGCAAAAAATAGCACTATAAGAATAGTAAAGTAATTACGTTTCTTCTCTTTTTTTCTTGGACTTATAAAGCTTTGTTTTTGATGTTTATCTTTTGATAATTCAAAAATCTCTTCATCAATATTTATTGGTTGATAATCTATTGTAAGTAATAATTCATTACTTAAATTATCAATTTGTTCTTGGCTTAACTGCTTTAAAGTATAAAGAATAGTAATTTTATCAATAAATGTTTGTGATTCTTTCTCATAAAACTCATTTAAATTGTTGTGAATAATTTCACTTAATTCTAAATAATAAATTTCATCAAAAAGTTTTTGTCCTACTACATCATCATCATAAAAATGTGTTTTTTTAACACTATCAAAATTTGGTAATTCAACTGTTTTACTATAAACAATCTTTGATTTATCATCAAGTATTAATATAAATGCTTTATTATTAAATAAAAAAATTAGAAGTTGATTCTTACATACTTTTTGTTCAATATGTAAATTCAAAATATGAAAAGCAGAATAGATATAATCAATCCCTGTTTTCTCAAAATAGTGTTCTGTCTCAAAAAGAGTAGATTTTAAAACAGCAATATCATAGTCATTATTAAAATGTGCTATTTCACAATCATTTGGTTTTTTACTTGATTTAGGAATTAATTTTGTTGTATCACTAATTAGTAAAGTAGAGATATAAGTTATTGGTGTTTGTTTTTGAGATGCATTTATTTTATGGGCAATTTCATGGGATAAAATCTCATCTTTTACTAAAAAAACTGAATTATTCGCTTCACTTATTTGCTCATCATCTAGCTTTTTATAATCTAGTTTTAATTGAGTATCATATTTAATTGCATTAATATATAAAGACTCTTTACTAAACATATATTTCCTATTTAAACTATTTAATTGAATGAACCATTAGTTTTTCTTTAATAAAATCTTTTGCTTCATCTATTTGTAAGTTACTAATATCATAAGGTTCTGACATATAAAAATCTATTTTACCAAAAGGCTTAGGTAAAATAAACTTATCCCAAGAATCAAACTGCCAATACTTGCTTGGTTTTGAGTTTAAAACTACAACCTTAGAACCACTTTTTTGAGCAATGGCTACAACACCATTTGCTACAGAAAATCTAGGCCCTCTTGGACCATCAGGAGTAATAGCCACGTCGCTTCCTGATTTAATTTCCTTAATTGTACTAATTAAAACTTTAGCTGCACCTTTAGAAGAAGAACCTCTTACAGCTTCTATTCCTAAAAGTGAAAAAGTTTTTGATAGAATTTCTCCATCTTTATTTAAACTAATCATACCTTTTACAACTCTTTTACCTCTTTGGGCTTTATAGTTAAAAGGCTGACTAAGTAAATCTCCATGCCACATAACAAAGATATAAGCTTCATCATCCAGTTTTGGATGATGATAAACTTTTTTGTTTGTAGCATAAATTAATCTAACTAAAAAATATAAGAAATATGGTAATATTTTTAGTTTAAAGAAAAGCTTCATTAGGCTATTACTTCACCCTTTAAAGCTGTTCTTGTTACATCTGTTACCTTAACATCAACAAATTTACCAAGTAAATCATCACTACCTTTTGCAAATACTTGAAGATAGTTATCAGTATAACCAGAAATTTCACCATTTGGTTTTAATGATTCAACTAAAATATTTACAGTTGAACCAATAAGTTTTGGCATCTCTTGTTCAAGATGTCTTTTATGAAGTTCAATTAACTCAGTTAATCTTGCACTTCCAATTTCATCAGGAATTTCTTGTTCTTTTAGCTCTAATGCTGCTGTTTCAGGTCTAGGTGAGTATTTAAAATTAAATACTTGATCAAAGCCTACTTTTCTAATTACATCTAAAGTATCTTGATAGTCCTCATCTGTTTCACCAGGAAATGCAACAATAATATCAGTTGTAATTCTAAGGTTTGGAACTAACTCTCTCATTTTAGCTGCTCTGTTTAAGAACCACTCTTTTGTGTATCCTCTTTTCATAGCTCTTAAAATTGAAGTTGAACCACTTTGTAATGGCATATGAATACATCTAGAGATTTTTTCATTTTTTGCAAACTCTTCAATAAACTCATCGTCCATATGTAAAGGGTGTGGTGATGTAAATCTAATTCTTTTTAAACCTTCAATTTTTGAAACATCTTGTAAAAGTTTTGTAAAAGAGTACTTAGGTCTTTTATCTGAAAATCTTCTACCATAAGAGTTTACATTTTGACCTAAAAGCATAACTTCAACTGCACCTTCATCAACTGCATTTTGAACTTGCTTTACAATCATTTCAGGTGGAATAGAAATCTCTTCACCTCTTGTATTAGGAACAATACAATAAGTACATTTTTTATCACAACCAACTGAGATATTTACACTAGCTCTGTATTTGTTTGTTTTTGCAGCAGCAAACTCATACATTGACTCATCATTGTCAATAGCAATTTCAACTGCACCTTTCACATCAACAACGTCTTTTATTTTAGAGATGTTTCTAGCACCAACAACAAAATCCACATATGGTGCTCTTTTAATGATGTCTTTACCTAAATGACTTGCCGTACATCCACAAACACCAATTTTAGCTCCATCTTTTTTCTTTTTATTGAATTGACCAATTTCAGAAAAAAGTTTTTGAACTGGCTTTTCTCTTACTGAACATGTGTTAATGATAATTAAATCAGCATCTTCAATTTGCTCAGTTTGAGTGTAATCTTTATGCTTTTCTAATTCAGATGCGATATGTTGACTATCAGTGTCATTCATCTGACAGCCTAAAGTTTGAATAAATAATTTTTTGTTTGAACTCATTTTGCTAAACTACTTTCTATTAAAGTGCATGAACCTCATACATATATTCATCATCAGCTAAACCGTATTTAACTTCTCTAAAATATACATTTAAGCCTTCATCTTCTAAAGCATCTACTAATGCCATCATATCTTTGTGAGAATTATCTCTATCAAAATAGAAAATTTTTTCACCCTCTTTTTGTAATTCTTCTTTAATCTTATCTAATTGTACTTTTTTGGGTTTTTCATTTAACTCGTTTCTAGCAAATAATAATTCCATTTATTAAGCCCTTTTCTTTTTTAATCTAACTATACATTTTATCTTAAAATTGCTTTAATTTGTATAAAAGAAGTTTTAGATATAATATCTGCCTACATTACATTGGAAATCAAAACAAATCATTTCAATGTCAACATAAAAAAGGTTATTAATGGACAAAATAATAGATATTTTAGATTCAATTGCCTATGAAAAAGGCTTAAAAATTGAAGATGTTGAAAATGCTTTAAAAGAAGCATTAATCAAAACTGCCCAAAAAATGGTAGATGAAACATTAGTCTTTGATGCAAATATCGATAGAGAAAATAAAAAGTTAGAACTTTCACAAAAAATTGAAGTTGTACCTGATGGGGATAACAGAACTTTAGGTTTAGGTGAAGATGAATGGGGAAATAAACTTAACCCTGAAAACTTTATTGAACTAAGCGAAGCAAAAGAGATTGATCAAGACTTAGAAGTAGGTGATACAGTAGATTACGACCTTGAGTTTGAAAATATGGGAAGAAACGCAGCTACAATTTTACATAACAATTTTGAGTATAGAATTCAAAGATTTATTGAAGAAAACTTAGTTAGTAAATATAAAAGTAAAGTAGGAAGAATCATCTCTGGAACTGTAACTAGAGTAGATAGAGCTGAAAATACATTTATAGAAATTGGTGAAGTAAAAGGTATGCTTGCAAGAAAAAGCAGAATTAAAGGTGAGTCATTTAGAATTGGTGATACAATTAAAGCAGTTGTAAAAGCTGTAACTATTGATAAAACAAATGGTTTAATTATTGAAATCTCAAGAACAAGCCCTAAATTCTTAGAGTCATTATTAAAACTTGAAGTTCCTGAACTTAAAGATGAAAAAATCTCTATTGAAGCAAGTGCTAGAATTCCAGGTTCTAGAGCTAAAATTGCACTTTTAACTACTGATCCACAAATTGATCCTATTGGTTCTGTTGTTGGTGTAAAAGGTGTTAGAATTAGTGCTGTTTCTCAACAATTAAATGGTGAAAACATTGATTGTGTTGAGTTCTCAACAGTTCCTGAAATGTTCTTATCAAGAGCATTATCTCCAGCTATTATTACATCTGTAAAAATTGATAAAGCTCCAGAGGGGAATGAAAAAGGTAAAGCAACTGTTACAATTCCAAGTGATCAAAAATCTAAAGCAATTGGAAAAGCTGGTTTAAATATTAGATTAGCATCAATGCTTACAAAATATGATATTGAATTAATTGAGATTGAAAGTAAAACACCTACTTCATCTATGGATTCAAATCATAATGAAGAGAAAACAAGAGATACTTCATCTTTAGAAGCGCTATTTAAATAACATGAAAACTATAAATATATTTGATTCAGTAAAGAAGAAAAAAGTTCCATTTGAAGCTATCAAGAAAAATCAAGTAAAAATATATGTGTGTGGGCCAACAGTTTATGATGACTCACACTTAGGACATGCAAGAAGTGCAATTGCCTTTGATTTACTTCATAGGATGTTTAAAATAAACAACTATGAAGTAACAATGACAAAAAACTTTACTGATATTGATGATAAAATCATAAAAAAAATGTACGAAACTTCTAGAACACTTGAAGATATTACTACTTCTTATATCAACACTTACAAAAACGACATGAAAGCTTTAAATGTATTAGATAATACAATAGAGCCAAAAGCAACACAAAATCTTGAAATTATGAAAGATATGATTAATAACCTAATGTCTAAAGATGTTGCTTATAAAACTAGTGATGGTATATATTTTGATACTTCAAAAGATGAAACTTATGGTTCTATTTCTTCAATGGCTAGTGATGAAAACTCTCAATCAAGAGTAGAAACAAATACTGAAAAAAGAAACCCTTCTGATTTTGCTTTATGGAAATTTGCTAAAGAAAATGACGTAAGTTTTGAAGCTTCTTTTGGTCTTGGTCGTCCAGGATGGCATATTGAGTGTTCTGCTATGATAAAAGAGCATTTAGCTTATGAAGATGGTGATTACCAAATTGATATTCATGGAGGAGGAGCTGATTTACTATTTCCACACCATGAAAATGAAGCAGCTCAAACTAGATGTGATTCAAAACAGCATTTAGCAAAATACTGGACGCATAATGGTTTTGTAAATATCAATGGTGAAAAAATGAGTAAATCCCTTGGAAACTCATTCTTTTTAAAAGATATTCTAAAATCATACTCAGGTGAAGTTGTAAGATTTTATCTTATTACAGCACACTATAGAGCAAACTTTAATTTTAATGAAGAGGATTTAATAGCTTCTAAAAAAAGATTAGACAAGTTTTATAGAGTTAAAAAAAGAGTTTATGGTGGTGGAAAATCTGCTGTAAACAAAGACTTTAAAGCTGCAATTATTGAAGCTTTAAATGATGATTTAAACACTTCAAAAGCACTTTCGATTATTGATGAATTTATCAATAATGCAAATGAAAAACTAAATGAAAACCCAAAAGATAAAGCTTTTAAAAAAGAGTTAGTATCATCTCTAGAATTTATTGAAGAAGCTTTAGGTTTTGGAGGAAGTGACGCTTATGAGTATTTCCAATTTGGAATTGATGAGCAAAGAAAAAATAAAATCGAAGAACTTATTTCAAAAAGAGCAGAAGCTAAAAAAGCTAAAGACTTTGAAACAGCAGATAAAGTAAGAGATGAATTATCAGCTATGAGTATCAACTTAATGGACACACCAAATGGTGTTGTTTGGGAAAAACAATAGAGCCTAACTTAATTTAGGCTTTATTTCTTATTTTAAATCAACTTCTTAATTATTATCTTAATATTAGATTTTTTCAATATAATATATATACTTACAAATTATAAAGGAAATATAAAATGACAAGTAAATTAAATAAAACTGTATTTTTTATATCTTCTGCTTTGATTATTACTTTAGCACTTTTTGCTTCTGTTTTTCCAAAAGTAGCAGATAGTTTTTTTAAAGCTTTACAATCTGTAATAGTAGAAAATGGTAGTTGGTTTTATGTACTAACTGTAGCTATTATCTTAATAACTGTTGCTTTTTTAGCTTTTTCAAAATATGGAGACATTAAACTAGGGCCTGATCACTCAACATCTGATTATACGAATTTATCTTGGTTTGCCATGCTTTTCTCAGCAGGTATGGGTATTGGTTTAATGTTTTTTGGTGTAGCAGAACCTGTAATGCACTTTTTAAATCCTCCTGTTGGAGATGGAAGTACAGTAGAGGCTGCAAGAGAAGCTATGAGAATTACATTCTTTCACTGGGGATTACATGCTTGGGCTATATATGCAATTGTTGCAATTATTTTAGCCTTCTTTAGTTATAGACATAATCTTCCACTTACTTTAAGATCAGCACTTTATCCAATCATAGGAGATAAAATTTATGGACCTATTGGACATGCTGTTGATATTTTTGCAGTTATTGGAACATTATTTGGAGTTGCGACTTCACTTGGATATGGTGTTTTACAAGTAAATACTGGATTAAACTACTTATGGGATGTGCCTGTTAGCCCTACTGTTCAGGTAATATTAATTCTTGGAGTAACTGCACTTGCAACATTATCTGTAACTACAGGACTTGATAAAGGTATCAAAAGATTATCTGAATTAAATCTTTTATTAGCTGTAGGACTTTTACTATTTATTTTAATAGTTGGGCCAACTGTATTTTTACTTCAAGCTTATGTACAAAATATAGGTTCATATGCTTCAAATATTTTAAGTAGTACTTTTAATCTATTTGCCTATGAAAAAACTGATTGGATTGGTGGATGGACTATTCTTTACTGGGCTTGGTGGATTTCATGGTCACCATTTGTAGGTCTATTTATTGCTAGAATTTCAAGAGGTAGAACAATTAGAGAATTTACACTAGGTGTTTTATTAGTTCCAACTGGATTTACTTTAATGTGGATGACATTCTTTGGAAACTCAGCTATTAATCTAATTTTAGCCGATGGAATTACACAACTTGGAACAACTGTATCAAATGATGTTACTGTTGCACTATTTGCATTTTTAGAAAACTTTCCTTTTGCTGCTTTTACTTCTGTAGTTGCAACAATTATGGTTATTGTATTCTTTGTTACATCATCGGATTCAGGTTCAATGGTAATTGATATGCTTTGTTCAAACGGTAATGACAATACTCCAATTTGGCAAAGAGTTTATTGGGCTGTAGGAGAAGGTGTAGTAGCATCTGTTTTAATCCTTGCAGGTGGTTTAGCAGCCTTGCAAACCATGACTATAGCAAGTGCTTTACCATTTAGTATTGTCTTACTAGTTGCAACTTATGGTCTTATAAAAGCATTAAGACTTGATATAGCTAAAAAAGAGAGTTTACAATACTCTACAACTATGGCATCATCAACAACTAATTCAGAAGACTGGGATAAAAGACTTAATAATATTGTAAACTATCCAACTAAAAAGAACGTTAGAAGATTCTTAGAAAAAGTTGTAAAACCAGCTATGGAAGATGTTGCAAAAGTATTAAGAAAAAATGAGTTTGATGTAGAAGTAAAAATGAGTGAGACTAACGATACTGTAAGTTTAGTTGTAAACCTTGGGGAAGAGACTAACTTTGGTGAAAATAAAAACTTCTTATATGAAGTAAAAAATATATCAAGAATTAAACCTGCTTTTGTGAATGAAGATAAAAGTGAAGAAGAAAGAGCCGAAGATGAACTTTACTTTTGTGCTATTGTTCACTTAATTGAAGGTGGGCAAGATTACGATATTATGGCTTGGGAAAAAGACAGTATTAGAAGTGATATTGTTGATCAGTATGAAAAACATATGCATTTTATGCACTTAATTAACTAAAAATAAAAGAGGACTTCTCCTCTTTTATAAACTCTTTTTTAATAACTCTGGCATCTTTTGTGCTATTTGCTTAAAATCATATTTAAAACTTTTTACTACAACTTTATATAAGTCATGTTTTTCATACTTTTTATGCCACTTATCTTCTTTATTTTCATAAAGATTATAATATTCAAATCGCAAACGTAATGCTTCTTTTAATAAATTTTCCATAATAATATATAAAAAAAGGGGAAGAGGTAAAACCTCTTCCCCTTTTAGATTTATAAAAACTTATACTTATTATCTAGCGTATGCAGAATCAGTAACGTTTTTAGTATCAACAATGTAAGGAACTAAAGCCATGTGTCTAGCTCTTTTGATTGCTTTCTCTACCATTTCTTGAGAGTTTTTAGAGTTTCCAGTAAGTCTTCTAGGCATGATTTTACCTCTTTCAGACATAGAAATCTTTAATAAATCTGTGTTTTTGTAATCAATGAAATCAATTTTCATTTCAGTGTATTTACAATATTTTTTTCCGTATTTTCTTCTTTCAGCCATTTTATAATCCTTTTTTTCTAGAACGGTATTTCATCTTCGTCTATATCTATTTCAGGTATTTTTTGCTCAGGCATTTGTTGTGCTTGATTATTCATACCACCATAGTTGTTTTGCGTATTACTATTTTGAGAATTCATATTATTGTATTGATTTGCAGCTGGTTGATTATACGATCCACCTTGTGGATTATAACCTTGGTTGTCCCCAGATGTGTTATTCATTGAATCACTCTTTGAATCTAACATTTTCATAGTGTCAACTCTTAAAGAGTGTCTATTTCTGTTAGTTCCATCCTGAGCAGTCCATTGTTCAAATACAAGTCTTCCCTCTAATAAAACTTTAGAACCTTTTCTTAGGTATTGATTAGCAACTTCAGCTGATCTACCAAAAATATTAAAATCTAAAAAACAAACTTCATCTTTTTGTTCACCCGTAGATGTTTTATATTTATATGAAGTTGCAATAGCAGATTTAGCAATAGCTGCACCTGAAGGTAAATATCTTAGTTCAATATCTCTAGTAAGATTTCCAACCATAATTACTTTGTTATACATAAGTAGTTCCTGTCTTTATTTTATTAGTTAGCTTTTTTAGCTGCCTCGTCGCTCATTTTAGTCCATGCAGCGATTTCTTTTTTGTTTTCATATTTAATGAAAATAAATCTAATGATGTTTTCGTTAAACTTGTAATTTCTTTCAAGTTCTTTGATACTTGTAGGTTCACCTTTGAAGTAAATTACAAAGTAATAACCTCTTTTGTTTCCTTCAATTTCGTAAGCTAATTGCTTAGTTCCCATATCATCACAAGATACAACTTCTCCACCATTTTTAGCAATATTTGCTTTTACAGTTTCAATTTGAGCTTGAGTCTCTTCTTCAGTTAAAGTAGGTTTAACAATAAACATTGTTTCGTAATGTTTTAATTTTGACATCTATTTTTCTCCTTATAGTGTTTGCCGGTATCTTTACATTTCCTAATATCAGCAAGGATGAATTTTTGTAAAGTCCGTGATTTTATCTAAATAAAACTGTAAACTTTCTTAGAGTTGCCTGTAAATATAAGTTTTGATTTGTGATTTTTGAAGTTTTAAAATCTAGCTCAATATCTAGTAAATATTCCATCATATCAGCAAAGACTTCTGGCTTTATATTTATTGCTAATTTTGATTTCTTTTCCCAAATATTTTTAGGAGGAACAAAACCTAATATCTCTTTTGGATTTGGAGCTCCCATTGTTCTTGCGTATGAACTTATCATAAATAGTTGTTGTACATAAGAAGTTACTTGTGATAAAAGATATATCTCATTTACACCCTCTTCTAATAGAAGTTGTAAATCATCACTTATATCTTTACCTTGAATTAAGTCATTTAAAAAATCTTCAAAAGATACATCACCTATGCCAAAACAATGGCTATTTATTATATTTGAAGTAATTTTCACATCTAATACAGCAAGTTTTTTTAAATCATTCATACATAAAGATAAATCATTTTTATGCATAAAAAATAGATGATTTAAAGCAGAGACTTCATAGTTTATACCCAAAGTTCTAGCTTCATTTTCTAAAATTTTTACAGCTTCATGATTTGCAGGAGAAAACATTCTAATACTAACTGAGTTTGTTTTATCACTAAAGTAAGTTCCCATAGTTTTAAATTCGCTATCTCCTAAACATGAGAAGATAACTGTACTGTTGCTATTTGTATTACAAGCTTCTATAAGCTCCATGATTTCTTTTTTAGGTCTTTTTTTATCTAATTTTATTAAAAGTATATTATTGTCAGAAAATAGTGAGGATTGCAAAAGCTTATCTTTTGCATATTTGAAATCGTAATCATCAAAATATAGTTTTTCTACGTCTTCTTTACTACCATGTAATGCTAATATTTTAGAAGCATAATACTCAACTAAAAAAGTTGATTGACCAAAAAACATATAAGCATTAAATTTTTTATTCTGTTTTAAATGATTATCAAATTCGTTTCTATACATAAAATATATCATATCCTAAGTATACTTTCAATAAAATTGTGTCACTACAAAAAAGGCTTTAAATGTACGAAATTACTATTCCCTTACTAGGATTTGATGAGATCAAAAATGTAAAATTAGAAAAAGTAGATGATTATTTTTCTACATTGATTCTTGACAAAGAGAATTTAATCAATTTTACAATAGTAAATATTAAGTGTTTACAACATGCAGCTTTTGATTTTAATATTGAAGATGAAATTTTAGAAAAAATGCATATTAGAGCAAGAGAAGATTTTGATATATTTTTTTCTGTAGTACTTCAAGATCCTATTGAAAAATCAATAGTAAATCTTGTAGCACCTATCTTAATAAATAAAAGACACAACTTAATAGGTCAGTATATTATAAAAGATAAAATACCTAAACTTTTTACAAATTTAAGAGAGTAAACTAATACTTAATTGAAGCAATTATTTGTTTTGTAAGAATATTAGCTTCTTTTATTTTCACTCTTAATTTAGAATATAAAATCTGTCCTTTATAGTTTTCTAAAGTAACTTTCATTCCCTTAGCTTTATCATAACAAACAGCCTTATTTCTTTCAATATCAATAACTTTTACTTTTATTTCTGTTCCAATATTTTTTTCTGCCCATCTTGCATACTTTCTATCTTCAAAATCCCAAACAAGTTTATCAACTTCTCGCTCTCTTGTAGAGATATACTCACAAATCTCATCTATGTTTTCAGGAGTGTTCTTACTTTTTAGCATTCTATGTAAAACTAAATCTGAATACCTTCTAATAGGACTTGTAAAATGAGAATATGATTTGAAACCTAAACCAAAGTGCCCCAAATTTCTAGAACTATATTTTGCTTGAGTTTGAGAATGAATAATAAGCTCATCAATCTCTTCACTTAATACACTATGAGAGGCTTTATCTTGAATATGAGTAATTGTATCATGAACATCACTTTTAAGTTTTACTTTAACACCTAAAATATTTACATCATCTACTAATTGAGATATAGCTTTAAATGGTGGTTCTTCATGTATTCTAAAAATTCCAACACTATTTACTTTTTTACTAGCTTGAATATTTGCTAAAAGCATACACTCTTCAATCAGTTGATGTGATGCTGTTGATTCTTCTTCATCTATACCAAAAAGCTGTCCATTTTTAAGCTTTAGTCTAAATTCACTTGTTCTAAAGTCATATCCTTTTTCAAGTCTTTTTGCTCTAAAACTTTTAGTTACATCATATAAAGGTAGTAAATAATTAAAAATTTCTTTCTCTACATTATTATATTGATCAAGATGTCCTTCTAAAACCCTATCAATTCTTCCATATGAAAACTTCTTATGAGAGTTAATAATAGCTTCAAAAAGTTCAGCTTTTTTCACATCTTTATTCTCTAAATCTAAATGCATTTTAAAAACATAAGAGTACCTATCAACTCCTTCTTTTAATGAACACATATCTTCACTAAGTTCATTTGGAAGCATAGGTAAAACTTTTCCTGGAAGATATACAGAAGTTGATTTTTTAAACGCTAACTTATCAAGTTCACTTCCTTCTTTCACAAAATATGAAACATCAGCAATTGCTACATATAAAATTGCATCTTTTTCATCATAATAGATAGCATCATCATGATCCTTTGCACTATTTGGATCAATTGTACAAAAAGGTAAATCTCTTAAATCCACTCTTTGCTTTTCATCATCCATTACAGCATTCACTTCTAAAGGTTTTTCAAGTCTTACTGTTTCATTATAAAGATGTAAAGATATAAATTCGTCAACTTTTGGATCTTTTATATTTCCAATGTTTTTTATTAAATCCAATGTTTTATTATCTACTAATAAAACATCTCCTTCTTCATATTTTGAAGCACCTTTGTTTTCAAGTTCTATATTCTCTTTTATTGTATAAAACTTTTTATCTTTTATATAAAGAAGTACTTCACCATCTTTACCATCTAATACTCTTAATACTTTTGCTTTGACTTTACTTCTAGGATTAAATACTCTTTTTGCTAAAACGAAATCTCCATCATAAGCACCTGATAAGTGCTCAAAATCTAAACTTATATCTTTGTGCTCATTAGATAAGTCTTTTAATCTTGCTCTTTTATTTTGTAGCTTTATAAACCCTACTTTATATTTAGAATTTAATAGATATTTATCATCTTGCTTTAGTATAATCTCTTCTTTTATAAACTCTTCTAGCTTAATCATTTCATCGTTAGTAAAATCATCTTTATTTTGTAATATTTTTTTAAATATTGAACTATACAATTTATAGCTTCCTTATTTTTTCTAAGTTTTTAATATGTAGTTTATCTAAATTTCTTTTGAATTATTGTTATTTAATGTTATTAAGATGTAATTATTTAGACTAATTAGTCAATTTTCACTACTTTTCCTAAACTTTCAGTTTTTTTTGATATAATTACAAAAATTTTTACTGAGGGTTAAGTAATGGCATTAAATGTATACTACGACAAAGATTGTAATATTGAATTAGTTAAATCAAAAAAAGTAGCAATGATTGGTTTTGGATCACAAGGTCACGCACACGCAGAAAACTTAAGAGATTCTGGTGTTGAAGTTGTTGTTGGTTTAAGAAAAAATGGTTCTTCATGGGCTAAAGCTGAAGCTAAAGGTTTCGCTGTTAAAACTGTTGCTGAAGCAACTGCTGAAGCTGATATCGTAATGATTCTTTTACCAGATGAAAATCAAGCTGATATCTATGCAAACGAAATTAAGCCTAACTTAAAAGCTGATGCTACATTAGCATTTGGACACGGGTTTAACATTCACTATGGAAGAATTGCACCAGAAGCATCTAACGATGTAATTATGGTTGCTCCAAAAGCTCCAGGTCACACTGTAAGATCTGAGTTTGTTAAAGGTGGGGGAATTCCTGATCTTATCGCTATTCACCAAGACGCTTCTGGTTCTGCTTTAGAATTAGCTAAGTCTTATGCTTCTGCTGTTGGTGGAGGAAGAACTGGTATTATTGAAACTACTTTCAAAGACGAAACTGAAACTGATTTATTCGGTGAGCAAGCTGTATTATGTGGTGGAGCTACTGCATTAGTTCAAGCTGGATTCGAAACATTAACTGACGCTGGTTATGATCCAATGATGGCTTACTTCGAGTGTTTACATGAGTTAAAATTAATCGTTGACTTAATGTATGAAGGTGGAATCGCTGATATGAGATATTCTATTTCTAATACTGCTGAATACGGTGATTATATTGCTGGTAAAAGAATCATCAATGATGAGTCTAAAGCTGCAATGAAAGAATTATTAACTGAAATTCAAGATGGTAGATTTGCAAAAGACTTCATCTTAGAAGGTCAAGCTGGTTACCCAAGAATGAACGCTGAGAGAAAGAACTCTAGAGCTTCTAAAATTGAGCAAACTGGTGCACAATTAAGATCTATGATGCCTTGGATTGCATCTAACAAAATCGTAGACTTAGACAAAAACTAATCTAATTTAAGGAAGATTTCTCTTCCTTAAATACTTTCTTCCATGACTAAAAAAACAAGAAAAAAATCACCCAAAAAAACTAAAAAAAATAGTTCTATATCAAAAGTAAAACTAGTAAATATATTTTTATTAGTATTTTTATTTGCATTTATAGCTTCAGCGCTTAGCTACTTTATTATGCAAAATGAAAAAAAAGATACTCCTAAAAATATAGTAGAAGAAAAAAGTGTTAAGCAGTTTCAAGAAAAAAAACTTGATGAGTTTTTTAAACTAGAAGAAAACCCAAAAGATGCCTTTGAAGAGTATACACAAGAGTTTAATAAAGACCACATAGATAAACCAATAAAAACTATTAAAGAAGAGATTAAAAAGAAACAAGAAGAAATAGTTACAATAGAAGAAAAGCCTTTAATCAAAGAAGTTATAAAGAAAGAAAAAAAAGATGACAAATCGCAGTTCTTAAAAAAATCTTTATATAAATATGATGGTGTAAGCAAACCTAAAATAGTAATTATGATTGATGATGTAAGTTCAACTAGACAAAAAAAAGCTATTTTAGATATAGGATATAAAGTAAATATGGCCTTTTTACCACCAACAAAGGGTCATCCAAACTCAGCAAAACTTGCTCAAGACTTACCTTTTCATATGATTCATTTTCCTATGCAAGCTTCAAGTAAATTTAAAGGTCCTGAAAAAAATACTTTAAAAATAACTCACTCTTACGAACATATAGAACAAAGAGTTAAAGACTTAAGAAAATGGTACCCAAATGCTATGTTCACTAACAATCATACAGGTTCAGTATTTACACAAAATGAAGAAGCTATGGATAAACTATTTAGAGCTTTAAAAAAGTATAACTTTATCTTTGTAGATAGTAGAACAACAGCTAAATCAGTAGCTAAAAAGATGGCTAAAAAATATAATATGCCATATATTGTAAGAAACACTTTTATAGATAATAAAAAAGATTATGTTTATATTCAAAATCAACTAAAAAAAGCTATTAAAATAGCTAAAAAAAGAGGTTATTCAATAGCTATTGGACATCCTCATCATATGACTATAAAAGTATTAAGAGAATCAAAACACCTACTAAAAGGATTAGAGCCAATTTACGTAAGTGAATTGCCTTATTTATAAAATCTTGATATAATAACTTACTTTATTATAGTGAGTTATTTATGATTAAAACCATTGATTTAAAAATCCCCCAACTTGAAAATATGAAAAAGTATCCAGAAAATCTTTTTTATATAGGAAATACCCAACTTCTTCAAACACCTATGGTTTCCATAGTAGGTACACGAAAACCAAATTCATACACTAAAGAGTTTACACATAAACTATCATCAAAGTTATCTTTAAATGGTATAACTATTGTAAGTGGTGCTGCTATGGGTGTAGATGCTATTGCTCATAAAGCTTGTCAAGATTATAGAACAATTGCAGTTGTTGCAAATGGATTAGATATAAGATACCCTAGTGTAAATAAAAACTTAATTGAAAGTATTGAACAAAAAGGCTTAGTCTTATCTGCCTATGAAGAAAAACAAAAAGCAAGAAACTATACTTTTGTTCTAAGAAATGAAATAGTTGTAGCCTTAGGTGAAGTTCTTATTGTTACACAAGCTGATCTAAACTCAGGAAGTTTAACTTCTGTTGAATATGCACTTAAAATGGGCAAAAAAGTCTATACCCTACCCCATAGAATAAATGATAGTTTAGGAACACAAGAACTTGTACAAAAAGGCTTGATTGAACCAATATATGATATTGATACCTTTGTAAATAAATTTGCTAAAACTTCTTTTATTAAGCCTTTAAAAGATGATTTTTTAGAATACTGCCAAAGCTCACCTACTTATGATGAAGCAGTTTTAAAATATAGTGATAAAGTTTTTGAATATGAACTTCTTGGAAAAATTCAAATTAAAAATGGAAAAGTTTTTGTTTTATAAAAGCAATATTTTACTATATAATTTTTTTATATTTATATATCATATGCAAAAAAATTCAAGGACTTAATATGAATTTAAAAGTAGCTCAAATAAATGATGTTGATTCAATTTTAAAACTACATTATAAATATCAAGTAGATTCAATAAAAGAAGATGATAAAAAAGATGGTTTTGTAACAACTGCTTTTACTAAAGAACAATTGGAAGATATTATAAAAAAAGAACAAGGTATTTTTATTGCAGTTGATGAAAAGGAAGAAGTTTTAGCATATGTTATGTCTGCTTCATGGCAATACTGGTCAAAATGGCCTATGTTTGCTTTTATGATTGAAGACTTACCAAACCTTAATACATACAAAGGTAAAAGAATTACAGTAGATAATTCATATCAGTACGGGCCTGTATGTGTAGACAAAAAAGTAAGGGGTTCTGGTATTTTAGAAATGCTATTTGATTTTGCTCTTGATTATATGTCTAAAAGATATGAGATTTTAGTTACTTTTGTAAATAAAATAAACCCAAGATCATATGAAGCCCATAAAAGAAAGCTTGGACTTGAAGTAATACAAGAATTTCAATACAATAACAATAACTACTACGAATTAGTATATGATACAAGTAAAAGAGTTTCACAAAGGTAAGAATGTCTAAGATTTTTTATATAGATAATCACTTCAAAAATATAACTATGAATAAGCACTTCCATGAAGAGTATACTATTAGTTTAGTATATGAGGGAGTGCATACTTTTATCACTGAAAAAGGTACTTTAAACGCAAGAGCAAACTCACTTCAAATAATCAATCCTTTTGAATACCACAGTACCAAAAAAAGTACTTGGTCACATTTAAATATAATAATTCCAAAAGCTATCTTTGAACAAACAGCAAAAAACATACTTCAAAAAGAAATAGATTTTAGTATTACTTTGGAAAATATTATAAGTGATGAAGTAAGTATAGAACTATTTAAATACTTGTATGAAAGCTTAGAAAATGACAATGTAAATGAAATATTAATTGATAGTAATCTTATAAATTTTGTAGGAAATTTACTTGAATTTCATTCACTCATAAAAGAAGAAAATATTAAAGCTGTAAATTTAAATAAAAACAAAATAGAAAAGAGTCTTAAGTATATAGAAAAAAATATATACAGACAAGATTTAAATCTTGAAGATATCGCTTCACATATAAACTTATCAAAATATCACTTTTTAAGAGAGTTTAAAAAACATACTGGACTAACTGTAAATCAATTTATTCAAGTAAAAAAAGTTGTAAAAATAAGAGAACTTCAAAAACAAAATTTACCTCTTAGCCATATAGCATATGAGTGTGGTTTTACGGACCAATCTCATATGATAAAAGTATTTAAAAAACACGTAGGATATACTCCAAGTAAAGTAAAAAACTCCTCTATTATTTAATCTACACTACAGTGTTTTTTATTTTTTGTTATTCTTAAAACTAAATACCCTAATACCCCTGATAATACAGAACCTATTAAAATTGCTAATTTATCTGTATAGAAAAAGGCATCTGAATCATTATAAGCTAAGGAATCAATAAATAAACTCATTGTAAAACCAATACCAGTTAATACTGATATTCCATATATTTGAAGCCATGTGGTGCATTTAGGAAGTTTTGCAAGTTTTAGTTTCACTGCAAGATAAGTAAAGCTTAGTACTCCAATTTGTTTCCCTAAAAATAGACCTAAAATAATACCTAAAGATACTGGGTTTGAGATTTTTTCAATAGACATTTCTCTTAAATCAATTCCTGCATTTACAAAAGCAAATATAGGTAAAACATAAAAAGCAACCCAAAAGTGTATATGATGTTGTAAGGTTTTCACAGGTGATATTCTTTTTTGTTTTTCTTCATCTTTTAAATTTAAAGGAATAGCAAAAGCCAATATGATACCAGTTAAAGTAGCATGAACCCCTGATTTTAAAATGAAAATCCATAAGAATATCCCTACAAGTAAATATGCTCCTAAAAGTTTTACTTGCATTTTATTCATAAGGTATAAAATCACAATTGTAAAAAAAGCTAATGATAATGCTTCAAAAGATACATTTGAAGTATAAAAAAATGCAATAATTAAAATTGCTCCTAAATCATCAAATATAGCTAATGCCATTAAAAATATTTTAAGAGAAGTTGGAACTCTATTTCCAAGAAGAGCTACAATTCCTAAAGCAAAAGCAATATCTGTAGCAGTTGGAATTGCCCAACCTCTAAGGGCAAAATCATCATTATAGTTAAAGAATACAAAGAAAAGTGCAGGAACTAACATACCTCCAATAGCTGCAATTCCGGGAAGAGCTATTTTTGAAAAGGAGGATAAATGACCTAATATTAATTCTCTTTTTATTTCTAAACCAATAAGCAAAAAGAAAATAGCCATTAAGCCATCATTTACCCATAGAATTAAGGGTTTTGATATATCTAAGAAATCACCAAATTTAAATACTATTGGTGTATGTAAGAAGGTATTATAAAATTCAGATAAAAATGTATTACTAAAAATCAAAGCAATACAGGTAACTATCATTAATATAATACCTGAGGTAGACTCATTTTTTAAAAATTTTCTAACTAAAACCTTCATTTTATTTCCACCTTTTAAAAAGAGTTGGTTTTAATTATCATTCTATTACAAAAATGTTTATTTTTAGTTAAAAAACAAATTAATGTCTTAACTGGTAAGTAATATCTCCTGCTCCAACTCCTAAAATTATTCCTTCATCTAATACAGAAATAATCTTATCATCTTTTATAAGTTCAATCTTTCCATCACTTGTTTTTAATCTATCAACAAAAACTGGATTATATGAAGCAAACTCTTTTTGGAAGTCTATATCAAGTACAACTTCACCTGGAATTGTCCAAATAGGAAGTATTATTAACTCATCACATCTTCTAAAACATCTTTTAAAACCTTCTAAATTATCATGTGTTCTTGAGTATTTATGTGGTTGCCAAATAACAACTCTTTTATCTAGATTTGTAAGATTATCATAAACTTCAACTGATTTCATAGTGGCTTCAATTTCTGTTGGATGGTGGGCATAATCATCGATTACAACCATTTTATCATGCTTTTGAACTATATCAAATCTTTTTTTAATACCCTTATAGTTTAAAAGGTTTTTTCTAATAGTTTCTACATCAAGTTCTTCTAGGGCTGCTAAAATAGCAAGTGAAGCATCTAAGGCAATATGATAACCAAAACCCCAAACTTCAAAAGAACCTAAATCTTTTAAATCAAACTTTGTAAAAGGCTCTCCATCTTTTAGTAAGAAACATAAGTTTTTAATATCAGTACTTGGATATAAAAAGTTTGGATTTTTAATATTTAGTTTTTTAATATACTCATCTTCACCATTTAATACATTTTTTTGTCCAAGATTAATAAACTTCTCATAAGCTTGAAAAAACTTTTCATAATCATAATGATAATATTCCATATGTTCAGGCTCTGCATTTGTAACAATCGAGCAATGTGGATTTGAAAGTAAAAAAGAAGCATCTGATTCATCAGCTTCAAAAGCAACTAAATCATTTACATATCTAAAATTTGAGCCAAAATCTTTTGATATAGCTCCAATAAGTGCTGAACTATCTAAAATAGAAGCTAAGATAGCTGTTGTTGTTGATTTACCATGTGCTCCTGCAACACAATAGTTTTTCTTATCACCTAATATAATAGGTAAAGCTTCTTTTCGTGAAAGTGTTCTAATTTGCTTAAGTCTTGACTCAATTAATTCTGGGTTTTCATCAGTAACAGCTGCTGAGTAAATTACTAAATCTAAACCATCACTAATATTTGAAGCATCTTGAGGACATGAAACTTTTATTCCCTCTTTTTCTAACTCTTTTGTAATAGGAGTACTTTTCATATCTGAACCACATACTTCATGACCATCATTTTTTAAAAATCTAGCTAAGGCTGAAAGTCCAATTCCACCTATTCCAATAAAATGAACTTTCATCTAGGCATCCAGTAAAGGTTGTAGTTTTTTATATTGTTCTTGTAAAAGCTCTTTATTCTCTTCTAAAAATTTATTTGGAATAAATTTAAAGTCAACTAAGAAATATCCATACTTTTCATTTGAACTATTTGTATCTAAATTAACTTCTGTTTCATAAAAATCATCTAAAGAGATATTTTTAGCAAGAACTACTAAAAGTACATTTAAAGCTTGCTCTAAAATTTCATCATCAATAATATTTGCTAAAACAAAAACTAACTCTTTTGCTCCATCAAAGTTATCATATGACCATTTCTCAATTGCATGCTCATAAAAAGCTCTTACATAAAGTAAATTATTATCAACTAAATCAAGTTTTTTATTCTCATTTACTATTTTTTCAACATTTTCAAATGCAGTTATTAAAATAGCTTCATATAAAGAGTTTATTTTCTCTTCATCTAAACCAAGAACAAGCATAGAATCAAGTGTTTCATACATAGCTGAAATGTTTTTATTCTCCATAGATGAAACCCTAGTCTCTTCTAAATATTTTAAAAACTCAGGGTTAGTTCTTGCTTCATTTAACTCATTTTTGTCCATCAATAAAATCCTTTAATCTAGTTAATACCTCTTTAGTTTTTTGTGCATTTTCAACTAATGCAATTCTTACATATCCTTTACCAATACCATTTCTTCCTAGGAAACTTCCTGGTAAAACTTTTATATGTTTTTGTTTATAAAGCTCTTTTGTAAATTCTAGTTCATCTTTTACTTCAAGCCAGATATAAAAAGTTGCTTTTGGAGGATTTATTCCTAAAATCTCTTTTGCAAGTTCAAAGTTTTCTTTATAAACTGCTCTAAACTCATCTACGTGCTCTTTATTATTCCAAGCAACAGCAGCACTTATTTGTAAAGGCACAGGTGAAGCACATCCAACATAAGTTCTGTACTTCATATAAGCTTTTAGAATTTCTTCATCACCTGCTACAAAACCTGATCTAAGACCTGGTGCTGAACTTCTTTTTGAAATAGAGTTCATTACAAGTACATTTTTAAAACTAGTGTTTCCAACTTCTATACTTGCTTCTAAAAGTGATGCTGGTTTATCATTTTCATCAAAATAAATCTCTGAATAACACTCATCATTTATTAAAATAAAATCAAACTCTAAGGCTTTTTTAACCCAAACACCTAGTTCTTCTTTTGTCATTTCAGCAGATGTTGGATTATTTGGATAGTTTAAAATTACTAAATCACATCTTTTAAGTTCTTCATCACTAAGCTGTGCTTTAAAATCATTTTCTTTTGTTAAATCTATGTGAATAACTTCAGCTCTACTAGCAATTGCTGCACCTTCATAAATTTGATAAAAAGGATTAGTAAAAGCAATAACAGGATCTTTTTTATCAAAAAGAGCAAATTGAGGAAAGTTAAAAAGTGCTTCTCTTGTACCAAAAGTAGGAATTACTTCACTTTGTTTAATATCAACATTAAATCTTTCTTTTACAAAATTCACCATTGCTTGTTTTAACTCAGGTAAACCTCCACTTGCAGGATATTTCTTTAAAGAAGCAGTTGTTTCCTTTAAAGTTTTTTGAATAAAACCAGGTGTTTCAAATTTTGGCTCACCAATAGTTAAAGCTGATAACTCATATTCTTCATTAGGAACTACATCAGCTAATAGTTCATTTAACCTTTCAAAAGGGTATTTTTCAAAATTCATTATAAAACTTATCCTTAATTTAATTTTGCTCTTCAACTACTGGAATTAGAAGTTGATTATATTTATTCATATCAAATGATATAAAATCTGTATTTGTATAAATATACTTAAAAGAGAATCTTTTTTTAAACATCTCTTTTTTCAATGGTAAAATTTGAAGCATGTTTTTTTGCTTCTTTAATTTTCTTATTGGATTTTCAGTACTTGAAATAATCTCTACTTTTTCATTAAAGATTTTTGCAAGATTCTCAAAGTGATCTAAAAGATTTGATTTGTCTTCTTCTTCACCAATTGGATCTAAATCAAAAATTTTAGTTTTTGTTTTTATCTGACTTGCAACATCAAAAACCATAGGAGATATTTGTTCATAAGATGGTGTATCATTTAAAACTACAACTGTGCTTTTTACAGATTTTAGTTTTTCATTTCCTAATTTAAAAATAGGTACTTTAAAATCAATTAGTTTTGAAATAGCCTCTTTATTTTTAAACATCTCTTGAGTTAAAATAATCATACCTATGTCATATTTTCTAAAGTCTTCTCTTAGTATTTTAAAAATTCCTGTATTTCCATAATCAATTATTAGTGTAATTGTAGGGAAATGTCTTAGTTCATCTTTTATAAAATTCATAATACCAACTGTAGTTGGTCTAGTAATTCTTACTATTAATTTTCTATTTTTTAGTCTTTGATTTAAAAACTTAGCTTCTAAAATAGCTTTTCTTACGCTCTCTTCTTTTTGCAAATATAAATCTAAATATAAATAGATATTATGACCAAAAGGCATAGGGAATTGCCCTTGATTTTTTCCGATTGCATTAAATACTTGCATTAAAACATAAGGTTTTCCAACTACTAAAATTACGTCGTTTGGTTTTAGTACAAGTGATGGTTTAATAGTAAGAAGTTGTTGGTTTCTATATAAGGCAAAAATCTTCCATTTTTTTTGTTCAATCGAACCTATATATCTATAAGCATATGAACTACCAAATGGAATTCTGATTTCCATAATTTCACCTTGTTTAAGACCAATATTTTGGGCAACTACAGGAATATTTGGAAGTCTTTCAACCATTCCATTTGCTAAAACCTCAATACCTTTATAAACATTTACATAAGGATCATCAACTTCTAAACCCCAATAATCAAGTACATTCATTTGAAGATTTTGTTTATGTTCTCTAATATTTTTTATTACACTTATCATCTCATCTTTTGAATTAAGTGCTATTAAAACTTCTGTGTGAATATTCTTATCTAAAACCATAGATAGTTTAGATTTTGAAGTTGGATCAAATTTATAAAAAGTAAAGTTTGAAGGTTTTTGAACAGGTAATATCAAATCACTCATGTA
>CANNZV010004559.1:0-39215 GCA_947561585.1 Caprella mutica
GTACATCATCACAGTGACTCTTTTCTCTGATAGTACATCATCACAGTGACTCTTTTCTCTGATAGTACATCATCACAGTGACTCTTTTCTCTGATAGTACATCATCACAGTGACTCTTTTCTCTGATAGTACATCATCACAGTGACTCTTTTCTCTTATAGTACATCATCACAGTGACTCTTTTCTCTGATAGTACATCATCACAGTGACTCTTTTCTCTGATAGTACATCATCACAGTGACTCTTTTCTCTTATAGTACATAATCACAGTGACTCTTTTCTCTGATAGGACATCAATACAGTGACTCTTTTCTCTGATAGTACATCATCACAGTGACTCTTTTCTCTGATAGTACATCATCACAGTGACTCTTTTCTCTTATAGTACATCATCACAGTGACTCTTTTCTCTGATAGTACATCATCACAGTGACTCTTTTCTCTGATAGTACATCATCACAGTGACTCTTTTCTCTGATAGTACATCATCACAGTGACTCTTTTCTCTTATAGTACATCATCACAGTGACTCTTTTCTCTGATAGTACATCATCACAGTGACTTTTCTCTGATAGTACATCATCACAGTGACTCTTTTCTCTGATAGTACATCATCACAGTGACTCTTTTCTCTGATAGTACATCATCACAGTGACTCTTTCCTCTGATAGTACATCATCACAGTGACTCTTTTCTCTGATAGTACATCATCACAGTGACTCTTTTCTCTGATAGTACATCATCACAGTGACTCTTTTCTCTTATAATACATCATCACAGTGACTCTTTTCTCTGATAGTACATCATCACAGTGACTCTTTTCTCTTATAATACATCATCACAGTGACTCTTTTCTCTGATAGTACATCATCACAGTGACTCTTTTCTCTGATAGGACATCAATACAGTGACTCTTTTCTCTGATAGTACATCATCACAGTGACTCTTTTCTCTGATAGTACATCATCACAGTGACTCTTTTCTCTGATAGTACATCATCACAGTGACTCTTTTCTCTGATAGTACATCATCACAGTGACTCTTTTCTCTGATAGTACATCATCACAGTGACTCTTTTCTCTGATAGTACATCATCACAGTGACTCTTTTCTCTGATAGTACATCATCACAGTGACTCTTCTCTCTGATAGTACATCATCACAGTGACTCTTTTCTCTGATAGTACATCATCACAGTGACTCTTTTCTCTGATAGTACATCATCACAGTGACTCTTTTCTCTGATAGTACATCATCACAGTGACTCTTTTCTCTTATAGTACATCATCACAGTGACTCTTTTCTCTGATAGTACATCATCACAGTGACTCTTTTCTCTGATAGTACATCATCACAGTGACTCTTCTCTCTGATAGTACATCATCACAGTGACTCTTTTCTCTGATAGTACATCATCACAGTGACTCTTTTCTCTTATAGTACATCATCACAGTGACTCTTTTCTCTGATAGTACATCATCACAGTGACTCTTTTCTCTGATAGTACATCATCACAGTGACTCTTTTCTCTGATAGTACATCATCACAGTGACTCTTTTCTCTGATAGTACATCATCACAGTGACTCTTTTCTCTGATAGTACATCATCACAGTGACTCTTTTCTCTGGTAGTACATCATCACAGTGACTCTTTTCTCTGATAGTACATCATCACAGTGACTCTTTTCTCTGATAGTACATCATCACAGTGACTCTTCTCTCTGATAGTACATCATCACAGTGACTCTTTTCTCTGATAGTACATCATCACAGTGACTCTTTTCTCTGATAGTACATCATCACAGTGACTCTTTTCTCTGATAGTACATCATCACAGTGACTCTTTTCTCTTATAGTACATCATCACAGTGACTCTTTTCTCTGATAGTACATCATCACAGTGACTCTTTTCTCTGATAGTACATCATCACAGTGACTCTTTTCTCTGATAGTACATCATCACAGTGACTCTTTTCTCTGATAGTACATCATCACAGTGACTCTTTTCTCTGATAGTACATCATCACAGTGACTCTTTTCTCTGGTAGTACATCATCACAGTGACTCTTTTCTCTGATAGTACATCATCACAGTGACTCTTTTCTCTGATAGTACATGTCTTATCTCCCTGAAGGATATAAATAAAGTAAGGATACATTCCTTTATTGAATGGTGACACTGCAGACCAATTTTATCTAGTAGAACATAGTAACAGAAGCCACATCTCAGATAAGGAAATATTACTTCATATTAATACTTTGGTGAGAGAATATTTATTGATTGGTGAATATGTTCTATAGAAGATAATGTATGTTGTTTATGTTCAATATATGTATGTTAGTATGTTGAAAATGTTCTTTTTACTGAAATATAATCACTATGTTTAATAGCTGTGGTGAATAAGGAGAATATAGTGAATGTGCTGAATATAGAGAGTAATTGTTCCCATCCTTACAATCTCTGCAGTTGTCCCACATATCCTTTGATCAGTTGTTTGTCCTTTTATCTGTCCCAAGTCAGGACAATATTGCTACGGATGACCGGACACAAATGCTCCTGCAAATATCCTCAGGGATAAAAGGATAACGATAAGGGATCTTCTTTCTCGCCCATTATCGCTCACGATAACAACCGATAGTTTGGTATGTGTTACATAAGCACATTAGTCAATTTAATCAATTATACTGTATGTAAGATTTGAGTTATTGGGGTACCTTCCATATCTCTGATTATACAAAGAAAAATATGAATAATCTATTATTATTTAGTTTTTATTTCAATTGTTTTTCATGTTGTGAACCACTTTAGGGTTAACAGTTGTGACTGGACTAGGGTCTAACTAGTTGTGATGGTACTTATAGACTAGTAGATGAACATTTTGTTCTAGGTACTATCATCACCATTAGTAACTAGTCCCTTACATTGAATAATAACTAATGGATATAGAAAGAAGATTGTTCTGAGATGGTATAGGAAGGACTTTCTGAGAGGCTCGTTACCGACATTCAAACCCCTTCAGAATGACATGTCATTCCAGAGACTTGTGTACAAATACATTCAGTCACTTTTTATATACAGTTATATTATTAGAATTATAGATAATAACAATTATACCAGTATTTATTTTTTAGCTAGTGAAATAGAAGCTAAATTAATCATTGTTATATATAAAAAATCCCTTTTCAATTGATAAACGATAATTAACTGAGTTGCTAATTCATTTAAATGTATAATACCTAATTTGAAAATGAACACCTTTTGCAACAATACGCTCTGCAGTAATAAATTATGCACTACATCATAGAACCTGAGCGTCTGGCAACTCTTCACGTAACAACTTATCAGTAATTTAATTATTGTTCGTCAAACATTCCCGAGAAAAAATACGTACATTGAAGTTTGTAATTATGATATTTTACGCTAAAATACCATCAATATTTACCGTAATGGACAATAACAGACAATGTGCCGACTGTAACTTTTTTACTGGGTATCTGTGCTGTGTAGATCACATAATAAATAAGTTGGTGTGTAGATCACATAATAAATAAGTTGGTGTGTAGATCACATAATAAATAAGTTGGTGTGTAGATCACATAATAAATAATTTGGTGTGTAGATCACATGATAAATAATTTGGTCTGTAGATCACATGATAAATAATTTGGTGTGTAGATCACATAATAAATAATTTGGTGTGTAGATCACATAATAAATAATTTGGTGTGTAGATCACATAATAAATAAGTTGGTGTGTAGATCACATAATAAATAATTTGGTGTGTAGATCACATAATAAATAATTTGGTGTGTAGATCACATAATAAATAATTTGGTGTGTAGATCACATAATAAATAAGTTGGTGTGTAGATCACATGATAAATAAGTTGTTTGTAGTTTTTGTAGTCAATTTGTTGTTTCTTTGTTATTCAATAGAGACTTCCTTTGATGTACCAAGGCGATGTTTTTGTGATGAATAGTAACAACTTATTCCGTGTGACATGGTAACTATTACCATACCATGTGGTAACTATTACCATACCATGTGGTAATAGTTACCATACCATGTGGTAATAGTTACCATACCATGTGGTAATAGTTACCATACCATGTGGTAATAGTTACCATACCATGTGGTAATAGTTACCATACCATGTGGTAATAATTGTGTGGTATTATTGAGAGTTACTCTGTTACTCAGAATATATTCTACAAATCTCTCTCAATTTTGAGTTTTTTTTTTTAATATATGACATGAAATAAAATATTCTTTCTTTTTTCATGAATTAATATTTGAGAAATGAATTAAATATTCATATAAAATAGCTCATTATTAGTTTCTGTGTGTTATTCAAATATTTAATAGATATTATAATAGATCAGTATTACAATGCTAAGCGGTTTTTTATACAGTATAACCAGTCGGAAATTTACAATCGGCACATTGTCTGTTATTGTCCATTACGGTAAATAGTGATGGTATTTTAGCGTAAAATATCATAATAAAGACAATATCATAGGGATTTTGTCTTATGTGTCCGATGATGGACTATAAGTGTTTTTAATTTATTATATATGACTATTGTATTTTTTTCTAATCATTTATTGTCGTAGAAAGATGATCTTTTTATCATCGATTATAATCACCAATATAAAAACAGACAGATCGGTGATTGTAATTTTCTTGTGATCGGACAATTCGTTACCCATAATTCATCGCCGTGTATTTAATCGCCGGATAATTTATCGTCGAACAATTCGTCGCCGGACAATTTGTCGCCTGCACAATTCGTCCCCGGACAATTCCTTGTCGATTGAAATTAAATGATATAGTGGATAATAAAATTGCATTAGGTATATAACCTTCATATCCAATTGCAATGTGGACGATGCCACGGATGTGCTATGAACATTTCAAGATCAATAAACAGTTCAGAGGGATTCTACTCGTCATTGAATGGTTCGCTAGGTATAAATTCATCAAAATACGTGGCTTTTCATTAATGCTTTTAAAAAGAGATGATGGCTAAATTTCAACAACATCTTCGAAGAACCGAAATCCATTGAAAAAGAAAAGACAGTGATAAGGATAAACCTATCTTGAATGTAATCAGCAATTGCGATGCAAATTATAATTTTTTTTTCTTGTGGTCGTTCCTCACAATTTTTCTTTAATTTTTATAACTCTAATCTGAAATAGTATTGCCTAGAGTTTACTAATTTTTAACATAATTTGTTACTTTCTTTTATATTGGCATAGCAATAATTAGTCAATTGTTTGACTGCAAGTAGTCAAAGGCTAACTTTGTGTTACAGCTTAGTCTTGTTTAAGTGTATCTTTTTCTTTGCTTATAATAAAACAATTATAGTTAATAATTTGTATTTCTTTCCTGTCATGCATAAGCCTTTAATATATATTATCTTATTTATAAGATGGAGTATTGTATGGTGCAGATGGTGTCCGGAAAACTGCCAAGCGGAAAACTGCCAGGCGGAAAACTGCCGAAGCGGAAAACTGCCAGGCGGAAAACTGCCAGTCACTTAATGGGAATTTATGTATTTTTTACTTTTATTATTTAGTTATAAACACATTTAAAGACTATTTTAATTAAAAAAATGGCGTCAGCCCTTCGTTAAGGGGTTAAGGGGACATTCATTTTTACAGTAATAAAAATATAGATATTGGATTTCAATAAAAGCTACCTTATTAAACACACAGTAAACCAAACTTCAGTACACATAAGGAAGTAACAATTACCATTTTATACTTATTTGCTATGTCACGTACATTTAAAACATGATAAGTTACTTATATAGTCCCTTGTTTTTAATTTCCTATATTAATGTCAGCAAGTATAACCTTTGGTTCAAAAGCAAACGTTAAACCCCGCGTACTGATTTGTGATTAATAGCTAATTAAATATTCTCATAATTAATTAATCTTAAATTATACAATAAATTAAGCATATGTTAAATAAACATATGTATGTTCAATATTTATTATATTTACATTTTTATTCTCCATGTCAATAGCACAACTCCTTTTTTATAATATTCCTTTATATGTAACAAGTATTATTAATTAATGTACAATCCAATTCGATCGAGTGAAATTGTCAGAGATTTAGGTACTATTGGTAGGTAATAGCAGTTTAATAATCATAGATGTTGTGTTGCAAATTCTAAATATTTCACAAACATATATCGAAGTTGTTTTATAATGAGTACAAGCTAATATTAAGCTTGAAGGCTTGTTCAATTCTCAAATTATAAAAAAAAATTAGACAGTTAGCGCGTTATGAACTGATAATTTAAAGATGCGTTGTGTAAACAAAGAAATTGTACTCTGTCCCTAATACTAATATTTCTTTGTTTCTTCTATTAGTATTTTAAACCTTTTCTAAGAAAGATTTTAATTTTTAATTTCTATATATTCATATATATCTTTAATATTTATATATTTACATATTTTTCTAATAAATTGTCTACATTTAACTATTATTTTCGTTTTGTATACTAAGTAAAAATGAATGCTCCTTAACTCCTTAACGTTTAATTATAAATTAAAATGTTATTATTGACTAAAGTCTTTAAATTGCCAGTAAATGACTGAGAGCTTTCCGCCAGGCAGTTTTCCGCCTGGCAGGTTTCCGCTTCGGCAGTTTTCCGCCTGGCAGTTTTCCGCCTGGCAGTCTTCCGCCTGGCAGTTTTCCGTGTACCGGTGCAGATATAGGTCTAAACTGAAATTTAACTTTGAAATCCGATATGTGAATTTTAGGCAAACCGTATAATACACATGGGCCTGAGCCCGACACCAAACAACTATTATATTGGTCATCGGATATCATCTTAAATTTTTCATTGTGACCAGCTCAGTAAAACAGATTTAAAATAAAAAATATTGACTTTATATTCAGTAGCTTTATTTGTTATTTTCAATAAGTTATAGTAATATTATAAACTAGTGTAGTTGCTCGTTAAAAATAACGGGTCTTCAATACCAATTTATTACCCGTTATTAGGTTCTTTCTGTTAACTCGATTAAAATTTATTGTTCTGTATAAACTGGTACTTTATTTTATAGATAAAATACACACAAGAATTGAATAAAAGCAATTTGAATATCAAGTCAATATATTCCCGTGCGTATCATAGTTACATTCTTCGTGTTTAAAACCCATCGAGTAAAAGCGGACACCAAATAAATAAATAAACACGCTAAGGAAATTGTTAGTATGGATTATATACCTTTTATATTTTGAATCGGTGACGAATTTTCCGACACGAATTTTCTCACTGTTTAATAATAATAATGTAAACTTTTTTGTTGTGTTCTCAATTTGTTTTTTATATTTCCTACCACTAAATATAAACCAATCCGCTATTGTTTCTAATGTTAAGATAGAGTATTGAGGATAATATAACAGTTACTAGTAAGAGTAATAGTTACTAGTGTGAGTAACAGTTACTAGTGTGAGTAATAGTTACTAGTGTGAGTAACAGTTACTAGTTTGAGTAACAGTTACTAGTGTGAATGACAGTTACTAGTGTGAGTAACAGTTACTAGTAAGAGTAATAGTTACTAGTGTGAGTAACAGTTACTAGTTTGAGTAACAGTTACTAGTGTGAGTAAAAGTTACTAGTGTGAGTAATAGTTACTAGTGTGAGTAACAGTTACTAGTGTGAGTAACAGTTACTAGTGTGAGTAATAGTTACTAGTGTGAGTAACAGTTACTAGTTTGAGTAACAGTTACTAGTGTGAATGACAGTTACTAGTGTGAGTAACAGTTACTAGTAAGAGTAATAGTTACTAGTGTGAGTAACAGTTACTAGTTTGAGTAACAGTTACTAGTGTGAGTAATAGTTACTAGTGTGAGTAACAGTTACTAGTATGAGTAACAGTTACTAGTGTGAATGACAGTTACTAGTGTGAGTAACAGTTACTAGTGTGAGTAACAGTTACTTGTGTGAGTAACAGTTACTAGTATGAGTAACAGTTACTAGTGTGAATGACAGTTACTAGTGTGAGTAACAGTTACTAGTGTGAGTAACAGTTACTTGTGTGAGTAACAGTTACCAGTATGAGTAATAGTTACTAGTGTGAGTAATAGTTACTAGTGTGAGTAACAGTTACTAATGTGAGTAACAGTTACTTGTGTGAGTAACAGTTACTAGTATGAGTAACAGTTACTAGTGTGAATGACAGTTACTAGTGTGAGTAACAGTTACTAGTGTGAGTAACAGTTACTAGTGTGAGTAACAGTTACTAGTATGAGTAACAGTTACTAGTATGAGTAACAGTTACTAGTGTGAATGACAGTTACTAGTGTGAGTAACAGTTACTTGTGTGAGTAACAGTTACCAGTATGAGTAATAGTTACTAGTGTGAGTAATAGTTACTAGTGTGAGTAACAGTTACTAGTGTGAATGACAGTTACTAGTGTGAGTAACAGTTACTAGTGTGAATGACAGTTACTAGTGTGAGTAACAGTTACT
The DNA here is from genome assembly GCA_947561585.1 of Caprella mutica. Taxonomy (NCBI): domain Eukaryota; kingdom Metazoa; phylum Arthropoda; class Malacostraca; order Amphipoda; family Caprellidae; genus Caprella; species Caprella mutica. The sequence continues at coordinate 8,497 of CANNZV010004559.1, forward strand.
AGTGTGAGTAATAGTTACTAGTGTGAGTAACAGTTACTAGTGTGAGTAACAGTTACTAGTGTGAGTAAACTACTTTTGACAATTTCTATTTTCTCTGCCACCTGGTTTCGAAAGCGGGAACTAGAATTGAAATATAGTAAGGACAATTGAGGTATGTTGTTTGCGTGACGTCATAACATCAACACTCTAAAATAATATTTAAGACAATTGAAGAGCGTAACATTGTGAAAACTGTTTATTTATTTTCATTATAAGAAACTGATGAATCCATTCATATTTTTCACACTGCTTAACCTTAATTTTCTATTTAATTGTGTTGCCTTGTTGACGTCACGGTCACAAATTACTCGATTTGTGACAACAGCTCACAAAGCTTTACTCTTCAATACCTACCCTACTAGGAATACCAATATTAGTAGGTAGCGACAGTTGAGTGATTTGTCACGTGACATGAGCAAGAGAGCAAAATTTAAAGAGAAAATATTTCATTCAATAATTCATTTAGTATATATTTATTTATTATATTATTCAAATTAACAACTATTATACACATTTACCTTCTTCAATTGTTCTAAATATGATTTTAGAGTGTTGTTGTTACAACGTCACGAACACAACATACCTCGATTGTCCTTACTATATTTCAATTCTAGTTCCCGCTTTTGAAACCAAAAATTAGCGAGAGTAGTGTATCTTATTGTAGTAAGAAAATTGAACTTTTAGTAAGTGAAATACCGCAGAGTATCCACTTGAAAAGGTTCCAAATAACCTCAACTATTTATACCCTGAAACATTGCAAAATAAGTCCAAAATTTCTGTTCCAATATTATGAAGACAAAGTTAAGATGCCGGCCCAAGATAGCCGACTAGTCTGAACTAATTACCAACTTAATTACGCTAACAAAACACAGATCGAACAGCTGAAAACTTAACAAGGATGGCAGAATATTGTATCACTTAATTAAAAGGTGCAAATACACTTATTAAAGCCAAGAGGTTTTAATAAGGTCTAAAAATTCTACCTAGGTTAAATGAAAAAATGTAAACAAACAAAATGGCGTCTACTTCTGATATCCTTGCAAAGAATGACAGGAAAACCGTCTGGAAAAGCTGAATTTTCAATATTAAGTAATGAAATTCACTCAAATCAATTGGAGAACATTAATCTAGTAATCGAATTACTTAAAATTAACATACGTCCACTTAAAAACAGAAAATTTTCACAAATAGCAGGAGTACTTTTGGAAAAAACGTCTGATCACCACGAGAGTTGAACAGAGAGAAAGAAGATAGATATGAGAGAAAGATGATAGATATGAGAGGAGAGAAGATAGATATGAGAGAAAATATGATAGATATGAGAAGAAAGATGGTAGATATGAGAGAAAATATGATAGATATGAGAGGAAGTATGATAGATATGAGTGAAAATATGATAGATATGAGAGAAAGATGATAGATATGAGAGGAGAGAAGATAGATATGAGAGAAAATATGATAGATATGAGAAGAAAGATGGTAGATATGAGAGAAAATATGATAGATATGAGAGGAAGTATGATAGATATGAGTGAAAATATGATAGATATGAGAGAAAGATGATAGATATGAGAGGAGAGAAGATAGATATGAGAGAAAATATGATAGATATGAGAAGAAAGATGGTAGATATGAGAGAAAATATGATAGATATGAGAAGAAAGATGGTAGATATGAGAGAAAATGTGATAGATATGAGAGAAAGATGATAGATATGAGTGGAAATATGATAGATATGAGAGAAAATATGATAGATATGAGTGAAAATATGAGAGATATGAGAGAAAATATGATAGATATGAGAGAAAGATGATAGATATGAGAGAAAGATGATAGATATGAGAGGAAGTATGATAGATATGAGAGAAAATATGATAGATATGAGAGAAAATATGATAGATATGAGAGAAAATATGATAGATATGAGAAAAAATATGATAGATATGTGTGAAAATATGAGAGATATCAGAGAAAGATGATAGATATGAGAGAAAATATGATAGATATGAGAAGAAAGATGGTAGATATGAGAGAAAATGTGATAGATATGAGAGGAAGTATGATAGATATGAGTGGAAATATGATAGATATGAGAGAAAATATGATAGATATGAGTGAAAATATGAGAGATATGAGAGAAAGATGATAGATATGAGAGAAAGATGACAGATATGAGAGAAAGATGATAGATATGAGAGGAAGTATGATAGATATGAGAGAAAATATGATAGATATGAGAGAAAATATGATAGATATGAGAAAAAATATGATAGATATGAGTGAAAATATGAGAGATATCAGAGAAAGATGATAGATATGAGAGAAAGATGATAGATATGAGAGGAAGTATGATAGATATGAGAGAAAATATGATAGATATGAGAGAAAATATGATAGATATGAGAGAAAATATGATAGATATGAGAAAAAATATGATAGATATGAGAGAAAATACATATGAGATATGAGAAAAAATATGGCATATATTTCAGAAAATATGATAGATATGAGAGAAAATATGATAAGATATGAGGAAAAATAATGTCCTCATCTTATTTTATTTAATGGATCAGGTCATCCTTAAATAACAGGCGACAAAGAGTGGTAGTCAATGGCGTGGCCTCTGTGTGGAGCTACGTAACCAGCGTACAACTCCTACGTAATCTTTTCAAAATATGAGAATGGTCTGAAATGTGGCAGATGCCCTTCAATGTGGACAAGTGTAGAGTACCTACTTCATGTTGGTCGTAGAAACGCTGATGCTGCCTACACGCTACTTGGAGCCCCAATAGGACCCACTAATGTGCAGAAGTATCTTTGAGTGATGATCACCAGATATATCAAGTGCTCTAGAGTCTAGACAGTGTCTGGAAGCTGAGAAGAGAGGGCAAATAAGATCCTAAGGTACATCAAGAGGCAATTCAGATACAGAAACAGAAAAACTGTCCTCACCCTTTACCACTTTCTGGTAAGACCTCTTTTGGAGTTTTCGGTCTAGTTCTGGTCACCGACGTGCGAGCGGATATCCAGCGGGTGGAACGGGTGCATGTGAGGGTGAATAAACTTGTATACCTGATATTAAATCCGAGGGATACGCACGTCGGATAGAAGACTTGGGCCTCTTCACGCTTGAGCAGCGACTTTTAAAGGGTCAACTCATTGAGAATTTTATGATCCTTCGAGCGATAAGTCGAGTTGATCCCGAAGACTACTTTTCGCTGTGTGTGAACCCCACCCGCAACCACGGGTGGAAGATGGTTCCGCCTAGGTTCACCACTGCTCAGCTGGAGAACATCATGCTGGTAAAGATCTGTAATGTGTGGAACAGACTGCTAGAAAAGGTTGCCAGCAGCCTGACTGTTGACACATTCAAAAGGCTGGCTTACTGAGCTGTGATTCGCCTCACTGATTTGACCTTAGAGTGGAGATGAGAGTGTTGATGGCTCTTAGTCTGATAGCACTCTTACTTCAACTCCAACCAACCAACTAAGAGAAAACCTGGTGCCTTTTCGCGGTGAGAGAGATCAGGTCACACCCTGCGTCCTGTCATCGTCTCAGGGACTGCCTTCGGGCGGTCCCTGTGAAGGGGGCAGTGATTGGCGGGTTTGACTGACCAAGTCCAGGATATATCTTGGAGCTAATGATTGTACCCAAACTGTACTCCTACGCCTGGTGGAGGTTCTTCCTTTGTCAGGTTTATGAGTACGGTTTGGAGTGCATAGGCTCCAAGTAAAAAGTGAGTAAGAAGGAAAGAAACAGTTCATGCTCCGTTGTTAACACAACGTTGAGCTAGCGCACAGCTGGCTGTGGGGAGGGGCTATCCTTGGATGGGTATATTGTGCCTTTTGAAGGTCCTTCATCCTTGTGACTTCCCTTTCATCATCCCTCTTCCATTTCCTCCTTTTCTTCCCTTTCCTCATCTCCCTCTTCCCATTCTTCCCTTATATACATTTCCTCTTCCTTGTTCTCTTCTGTGTGTTTTTTTTCTTGTCTTCTCAAGTTTGCCTCAAAGTTCTCAGTGGCTGCCTAACTTCTACTCATTTTTACATGCAGTAATTCTCTACTTTAAATGATAAATCAAGTAACTGAAACCCCATTGCAAATATGCACTTCATATATCGTATATACTGTTAATATTAATAATTTTAATTAATGTGTATTAAAGCATCATAGTAATATTGAAGTGTTTTTCTCATTTAGTTAATTTGCATATAATTATACAATTGCAGTATTACATTTGTTACTAAATAAATTATCCTGAGTAACCATGGATATTAACAATAGTAAATAATATACCTACCTTTTATTATATTTCCCTCTTTTATTGTAGTGTATTTTTTTTTCATTCGTAATATTTCCAAGAATCAAATAATCTAAAATTATTTTGGTGGTTTCATATTCCGAAAATTCCCGATGATAAATTTACAAAAAATTTCCTGAATCAAAAAAGAAATATTAGGAATATCTCCACATCTCTCCAATGGAGTGGGAATATCTCCACATCTCTCCAATGGAGTGGGAATATTGCCACTTCTCTCCAATGGAGTGGGAATATTGCCACATCTCTCCAATGGAGTGGGAATATTGCCACATCTCTCCAATGGAGTGGGAATATTGCCACATCTCTCCAATGGAGTGGGAATATTGCCACATCTCTCCAATGGAGTGGGAATATTGCCACATCTCTCCAATGGAGTGGGAATATTGCCACATCTCTCCAATGGAGTGGGAATATCTCCACATCTCTCCAATGGAGTGGGAATATCTCCACATCTCTCCAATGGAGTGGGAATATTGCCACATCTCTCCAATGGAGTGGGAATATCTCCACATCTCTCCAATGGAGTGGGAATATTGCCACTTCTCTCCAATGGAGTGGGAATATTGCCACATCTCTCCAATGGAGTGGGAATATTGCCACATCTCTCCAATGGAGTGGGAATGTCTCCACTTCTCTCCAATGGAGTGGGAATGTCTCCACTTCTCTCCAATGGAGTGGGAATGTCTCCACTTCTCTCCAATGGAGTGGGAATGTCTCCACTTCTCTCCAATGGAGTGGGAATGTCTCCACTTCTCTCCAATGGAGTGGGAATGTCTCCACTTCTCTCCAATGGAGTGGGAATGTCTCCACTTCTCTCCAATGGAGTGGGAATGTCTCCACTTCTCTCCAATGGAGTCATCACTCAATTACACAATATCGATCATATTATAAGAAAAAGATGTATGGGATGTCTTGTATATAATTTATTGTAATTGGTATCCATGATATCTAGGGTATCATGGATACCTATTAAAATATCATGGTTACCATAATTAGAAAAAATTAATATGCAAATATAACAATAATTATATGTTATATTATTTACTTACATGACTGAAAATGAGAAACCGTCCGATAACTTGGAATTTACCCTAGTTTCTTTTTAGCTTTTTTCTTAACGTATTTTTTAGTTAATAACCATTGCAATGACATGTACTAACCAACAGAGTAAAGGCAATGCTGTCTTCAAAGTCCTAACCGTAACTAATGTGAAGGAATATTGTAGTGCTATAACAAAAATCAATGTTGTTGTCCATTGTTGTTGTTGTACATTGTTGTTGTTGTAAAAGTAATGAATAATTTAAAGACGATAGACTATAAGTTTCATAACTATAATAAGTGATATAAATTAATGATAAACTACCATTGTATGGTACATAGATGATCTTTTTAACATCGAATCACCTCTGTCTAATCCAATCACCTCTGTCCAATCCAATCACCAGTCTGTCTATTCTTATCACCAGTCTGTCTATTCTTATCACCAGTCTGTCTATTCTTATCACCAGTCTGTCTATTCTTATCACCAGTCTGTCTATTCTTATCACCAGTCTGTCTATTCCAATCCCCAGTCTGTCTATTCTTATCACCAGTCTGTCTATTCCAATCACCAGTCTGTCTATTCTAATCACCAGTCTGTCTATTCTTATCACCAGTCTGTCTATTCCAATCACCAGTCTGTCTATTCTAATCACCAGTCTGTCTATTCTTATCACCAGTCTGTCTATTCCAATCCCCAGTCTGTCTATTCTTATCACCAGTCTGTCTATTCTTATCACCAGTCTGTCTATTCCAATCACCAGTCTGTCTATTCTAATCACCAGTCTGTCTATTCTTATCACCAGTCTGTCTATTCCAATCACCAGTCTGTCTATTCCAATCACCAGTCTGTCTATTATTATCACCAGTCTGTCTATTCCAATCACCAGTCTGTCTATTCCAATCACCAGTCTGTCTATTCCAATCACCAGTCTGTTTATTCCAATCACCAGTCTGTCTATTCCAATCACCAGTCTGTCTATTCCAATCACCAGTCTGTCTATTCCAATCACCAGTCTGTTTATTCCAATCACCAGTCTGTCTATTCCAATCACCAGTCTGTCTATTCCAATCACCAGTCTGTCTATTCTTCAACTTGTCCGATAATGCAATGTAAATAACTCTCTTTTTTCCTACTGATATCATTCTTCAAGTCAATGCATTAGTGAGTTTATACCATCTCAGTAAATTAAAATAATTAAACATTCCTCAATTTACAAACATTCAATTGGATATAAAAAGAAAAATAGTTATTTTTTTACGAATATTTTAGTACATCGCGCAATATTTTTATGATTAAATTACAGTGGGGATTTTCCCGTGCGTTCGCTAGTATTTTTTGATGTCCAATCTAAGATGGAAAAATATAATCCAACATTTTAACTAGTTATATATCTAAATATTTTTCAGTTGATCGAAAAGTGTAACCGTCCGATAATTAGGAACTTAACTACTAAATTTTTCTCCTATGTTTTTTACTAATCAGTAGCATCATTCTGTATGCAAACAAACAACAAGGAAGGTGAATGGAGCTAACAAATTAGAATATTAATTAGTTATTTTCTTGCTAGTTTCAGTGTGTTGCCATTTTCCTAATATCTTTAATTTATGCTTAATGTACTGCCTAAATTCTTCCTCTATTCATGAGACTGCATGGACCAATGATGTGATAGAATGTCTGTGGAATAGGGACACTCTCGATAATTGAGGTCCTTATTTGGATAGCGCGCTAAATGCACTTTAATTAGATAGCGAGATTACAGGTAATAATTACAGGTAAAAAAGAACCCTCAGGTAAATGGCCAATGATTTCTGTGCCGTATTTGGTACAGGTAAGATGATAAAATATTCACTGTCTTTAATTGACAGTACGACACACTGTAATAACTCACTGAGAAGATTTAAAAGATGGACTCCCATTGAAAATCTTATGAACCTGTTTCTATTCTGATATATGAACAGATTTACTGTATTACATTCGCAAAATTGTGGAAGGTTATGTATTGATCGGCAATATTTATTTATTTATTGTATTCTTGTTGCCTTCCCAAATTTGCTGAAGGTTATATTTTACCAGGCATTTATTTATTTATTTATCATCTTGTTAGTCGCTTAACTGACAAAGTGTTCAACCAAATTGCTTGAAATTTGGTGAAACGATTGGTCAATGTCCAGTGACCTGCTGGTAGAATTTTTTGAGCGACCCGATCAAAGGTCAAGGTCATGTTCATTTATAACTCAAAAAGTATAGTACCATTTTGCATAAAACTTGATGGTACGATTGGTCAATATACAGGAACCATTTTGTTAGATTTTGGGAACGATCGGTTCAAAGGTCCAAGGTCAAGGCCATTTATAACTCAATAACTCAAAAAGTATCCAACCAAATTGTCTGAAATTTGATGGGACGATTGGTGAATATCCAGGAACCATCTGGTAGAATTTTGGGAGCGATCTGGCCAAATGTCAAGGTCATATATAACTCAAAAAGTATTGAACCATATTGCATGAAACTTGGTGGGACTGTTGATCATTATCCAGTTACCAGTTTATTAGATTTTGGGAGAGAACGGGTCAAAGCAGTGGCGAAGGTATGCGCTCTACCCAGTGCACGTAATCTAGTTATATAATCTTTTGATTCGCATAACTCAAAAAGTATTCAACCAAATTGCCTGAAATTTGGTTTTGAGGAGCAATCGGGTTGAACGTAAAGGTCAAAATCAATTGAAGTGGTGGCGAATACATGCGCTCTATGAGTGCCCGTTCTACTCTCAGATATTTCTTTCCATCTCCTTCAAAGAAAATGAAAATTAAGGTATAGCTGTTGATAGTAAGCCCTAAAGAAGGTTCGTTTGTCTTTCAAACTGTAGGCAGTGGGTCGCTAGTGTCGAAACGTTGGGAACCCCTGATCTAGATGTTGTTACTTGGAAAAAGTACAAGTTAAATACACACAAGTCTCATCTTCCCCCGGGGGTGTGTACCCCATGGAGTGTGTACGTCATTGGGGTGTGTACGTCATTGGTGTGTGTACTTCATTTGTTCTCTATTTTCATGTTTACTCTTTTCTGTTTCAGAGAGGTACAGCAGACATCTCACAGACTACTCTGTAGTCACTCCTTTAAGAGTGGACAGTGAGGGCTCCTTCATCTCGCACCACTTGCACCACTCGCACCACCCCAACCACAGGGGCAAGAGACACGTTACCGAACACGGTGACAATGCCGTGCATTACCGGGTGCAGTTGGATGGTCAGCACCACATGGTAAGAAACAACTATAATTCTAATGCTGTGAAACTCCACTATAGTGAATTTTACTCTATAATGAACTATAAAAAGAAGATATTTTTGTGTAGTTTCCCATAAAATGGCCAATTTTCTAGGCATCTCTTGACTCCTCTACAGTGAAGTAAGCTCTATATTGTAAACAAGTTGAAGTTCATTATAGAGGAGTTCTGTTTAGTTAATTTTAGCTGGTAATATACAGGGTGGCTCATAAAGAAGTTACAGTTTAAATGATTTCATTAGTTTAGACTTACGTGTGTACCATGAATAAAATATTAGTAATAATTATTTTAAATAGTAGGTTGTTCGGGAAATAATGGCCGTTTAGGCGTGTTTTTAAAATTGTCTTCAGTATTGAATTCTAGCGTAATTCGGGTAAACATTGAATGACAATTTAGTTCCAGATCTTCTAAACTATTTATGTACTTTATTTTCATCTTCAAACTCAATGTCGAAGCAAGTAAGTCAATAATTTTGAACAAGAAAAAGAAGACTTGCTGTTACTTCCCTTTGCATGAACTTGGCAGCAACTTCTCAAACTACTGCAAACATCAATAAAGCATATGGGGTAAGGCACAGCAAGGGATAGAACTGCTCTGAGATGGCTTGAAATATTGGTGGTGGTGGTGATGAGTGACGGTAAGGGTGATCTAATCAGTAAAGATTTGAGAGATATTATCGAGCACAAATCACTACACAGAGTCAGAGCAAAGTCTGAGCGACTTGGTGTCAGTATTTCAACAGTGTCTGACCACCTGAAGTCAGTCTGAAGTTTACCAAATGGGTACTTCACGACGATCTGATGTAAATCAGCAAGCACCCTGCAGACGCTTATGAAACTTTATTGATCACTCCTTCACTGATTAGCATTTCAAACCTTTGGACAATTTTCTGTAACAAAACTTTCCGATATGGTATCTACTTTATTGATTTCTAGCTACTAAGTTACAACATTTTATCTACGTGACATCAATAGGCTTTTGGTAGATGGTGAAGATGTATGACCAGTCAAAGTTCATACTTGAATAATTTAAACATCTAAGGTTACTTATTTAAATAAGTTACTTGAAAACATTATTACTTATTTAATTATTAATGGCCGGAAAATCAGTCATTATTTTCCGAACAATCTTATATAAAATTAAAAGGGTATTGTTTTAAGGTTCACTTAATTAATTTAAGCTTCAAAATTTATTTATAATGCCAATTTCTCTAAATTTTCCCAAATCTCTCCCAGGTAACTCTGGTGCCCAACACCAAGTTTCTGTCTGGGTACACAGTGGTGGAGAGGCGGGGGTACCACCATCCTCACAATGACTCTCGGTGAGAATATTTAATAACATGCATTTAATAACTAAAACTCGATTTAATTATAATATATTCCTGCAGTCGTTAAAATTAATGTAATTCGCTTCTTAATTTCATAACTCAAAAATCACGACACCATCTTCAAAAAATTAATTCTCCATTCAAATTCCTTCTCATGAGTTCCACTAATAAATGAAAAATATTTTCACTTTCGATGCGAAAGGAACAAACAAAAAATAGCTTAGTAAGCAAAACAAATTTAAGGAGATTAGAAAAAAACAGCAGTTATAATATGAGTGAAGAGCAGCAGTTATAATATGAGTGAAGAGCTGCAGTTATAATATGAGTGAAGAGCAGCAGTTATAATATGAGTGAAGAGCAGCAGTTATAATATGAGTGAAGAGCAGCAGTTATAATATGAGTGAAGAGCAGCAGTTATAATATGAGTGAAGAGCAGCAGTTATAATATGAGTGAAGAGCAGTAGTTATCATATGAGTGAAGAGCAGCAGTTATAATATGAGTGAAGAGCAGTAGTTATCATATGAGTGAAGAGCAGCAGTTATAATATGAGTGAAGAGCAGCAGTTATCATATGAGTGAAGAGCAGCAGTTATAATATGAGTGAAGAACAGCAGTTATCATATGAGTGAAGAGCAGCAGTTATCATATGAGTGAAGAGCAGCAGTTATAATATGAGTGAAGAGCAGCAGTTATAATATGAGTGAAGAGCAGCAGTTATAATATGAGTGAAGAGCAGCAGTTATCATATGAGTGAAGAGCAGCATATGGGTAGTAAGAAAATAGGGGATGGATTATTTTAGAATTACTCAGTTGTTATTAGTTGATGGTAATATTGGAGCTGCACACAAGTGGGTTTAGTCTCTCCCTCACATCACGGCTTCAGGTCCCAACACACATAAAACTCCATGAACCTGCAGATAGGATAATTATTGCTGCGATAGATATAAGTAAAGCCTTCGATACGGTACCCAGACACTTATGTACTCATTAACAAAATACCCAACACACACATTAAAGAAATGGCTTACTAATTACCATTTAATCCCATCGAGTGGGCAAACACTATACAAGTACAACGGCAAGTCCTCAAGAATACGTCACTAACCTGACGGAGTACTGCATTGCTCCCTCCTCTCACCCACACAATTCAATCTATGTATTCACGACTTCCCCACACACCTCGGTACGCACTCTTACATGTGCGGATGCAATCATCTCTCCACTCCCCAAACATGAGACCGTCACTGACGATCACAATCAAGCATATACTTACTTACTAGAAGACTGGCTAAATGCAAACAGATTAAAGATCTCCGCAAACAAATATTCCATCATTTTAGTCGCACCCCGCATCCCTGAATACAGAACCGATCAAAACATTACACTTAAAAACACTCCCTTCCCCATTCACAACAATCCCAAAATACTTCGAGTTACGTTACGTAACACCACATTACTGATATCTACACTAGACATAAACGACGAGGTCCTCACTCACAAAACTTACGGATATTCCAAGGATGACACCACAACTCTGTTCGAACAGTTCATAAGATCCATCCTCATCTACGCTTGCACAACTTGGTCACCTGACAGCGCTAATACTCACTCTCACTTGCACAAACTCCAACGCACATAAAACACCGCACTCCAGATTGCCACCGTATGCACACAAACAACATCCACAACGCACCTCCACTAAGATGTGAGGGGTGCACACTTTTACAACTCTACATAAGACCTCTCACATCCACTATATTACATGCAAACTGAGTGGAGGACCAAAACAACCTACACACTACATCTGCCATATACTACAGTTTAGGACCCTTAAAGGCTCAAGGCAGCGTGATTTCATCTCCCGCTTTGCCTCGGTAGGCAACCATCGCAAGACCTTGTCGTTGAATGTCTCCATCCATTTTAGCTTTGGAGATATGACCTTGGACCGAGTGAACAAATCGTGCAATACCACGTGCCAGTAGCAGTGTCTCGGCTGCAGAGATTGTATTCTTTACAGAAGAGTCAGAGCCGTAGAAGAAGATTAGATTAGTTTGAAATATAAGATTAAGAAGATCAACGAGCCAATCGAAGTCTACAGTGAACGTTGTCACCTGCAGTAACAGTGTCTTCGAGTTCCCTGTCGCAACCAGTTAATCACAGCTCCTTCACCCACCTCATCCAAACCCCTTCATGGTTTAGTTTCACAGAATATTAGTTAATTTGAAACTGCACTAACTTATCACATATGTCTGTACGGGATGACTGCTTATATGCCAATGAGCATCTCAACTCATAGATATCCTAGAATATGGATATTTGTTTATTAATGATAGTATTGATAAAGGAAGATATTTTTTAATTTACAAAGGACATGGTCAATTGAATAATGGAAATAATTCGTATAAAACAACATATAATATATTATATCAACTATGGGAATATTTAATTTTATAAAAAAAATATTAAATGTAGAATGAAATTTTTTATCTTATAAAGTATATAATTAATACTTAATCGTACAAAAATAATTTACCTATTTTATCGCCATTTTTAAAGTTAAGAGGCCTGGTATTAAACATTTGGTTGGCGATTGTCCGGGGGTGGCAATTGTCCGGGAGTGAAAATTGTCCGCGGGTGGCAATTGTCCGGTCACGGGTTCATTGTTACCCCCCCCCCCTTGTGATTACTAGTGGAATGTAAACCCCACATTGTGAAGATATGCTCCAATGTTAGATCCATGTTGTAAGCTAAACTCCTCCATTGGCAGGTATATATTGATAGAATTATAAACCATTGTTAATTTAGGATATTGAACCTTTTTGTCTTATTATTGATTTACTTGGTCAGAATATGTACATTTAATTTTAAACTAAAATGGAATCTAGTTTTATTTCTACTTGTTATATGGTACGATTTTGATGCTACTTAATGGAATGAAAATCTTTATTATTTATTTGAGAAGTAACGAAAACAGTAATTAAAACCAAATTGTTTTTTATCTACAGAAACCCAAGTAATGAAGATAGAGAGTAACCCAAGTAATGAAGATAGAGAGTAACCCAAGTAATGAAGATAGAGAGTAACCCAAGTAATGAAGATAGAGAGTAACCCAAGTAATGAAGATAGAGAGTAACCCACGTAATGAAGATAGAGAGTAACCCAAGTAATGAAGATAGAGAGTAACCCAAGTAATGAAGATAGAGAGTAACCCATGTTATGAAGATAGAGAGTAACCCAAGTAATGAAGATAGAGAGTAACCCAAGTAATGAAGATAGAGAGTAACCCACGTAATGAAGATAGAGAGTAACCCAAGTAATGAAGATAGAGAGTAACCCAAGTAATGAAGATAGAGAGTAACCCACGTAATGAAGATAGAGAGTAACCCACGTAATGAAGATAGAGAGTAACCCACGTAATGAAGATAGAGAGTAACCCAAGTAATGAAGATAGAGAGTAACCCACGTAATGAAGATAGAGAGTAACCCAAGTAATGAAGATAGAGAGTAACCCACGTAATGAAGATAGAGAGTAACCCACGTAATGAAGATAGAGAGTAACCCAAGTAATGAAGATAGAGAGTAACCCACGTAATGAAGATAGAGAGTAACCCAAGTAATGAAGATAGAGAGTAACCCAAGTAATGAAGATAGAGAGTAACCCATGTAATGAAGATAGAGAGTAACCAAAGTAATGAAGATAGAGAGTAACCCACGTAATGAAGATAGAGAGTAACCCACGTAATGAAGATAGAGAGTAACCCAAGTAATGAAGATAGAGAGTAACCCATGTAATGAAGATAGAGAGTAACCCATGTAATGAAGATAGAGAGTAACCCAAGTAATGAACATAGAGAGTAACCCACGTAATGAAGATAGAGAGTAACCCAAGTAATGAAAATAGAGAGTAACCCAAGTAATGAAGATAGAGAGTAACCCACGTAATGAAGATAGAGAGTAACCCAAGTAATGAAGATAGAGAGTAACCCACGTAATGAAGATAGAGAGTAACCCAAGTAATGAAGATAGAGAGTAACCCAAGTAATGAAGATAGAGAGTTACCCAAGTAATGAAGATAGAGAGTAACCCAAGTAATGAAGATAGAGAGTAACCCAAGTAATGAAGATAGAGAGTAACCCAAGTAATGAAGATAGAGAGTAACCCACGTAATGAAGATAGAGAGTAACCCAAGTAATGAAGATAGAGAGTAACCCAAGTAATGAAGATAGAGAGTTACCCAAGTAATGAAGATAGAGAGTAACCCAAGTAATGAAGATAGAGAGTAACCCAAGTAATGAAGATAGAGAGTAACCCACGTAATGAAGATAGAGAGTAACCCAAGTAAAGAAGATAGAGAGTAACCCAAGTAATGAAGATAGAGAGTAACCCAAGTAATGAAGATAGAGAGTAACCCAAGTAATGAAGATAGAGAGTAACCCACGTAATGAAGATAGAGAGTAACCCATGTAATGAAGATAGAGAGTAACCCAAGTAATGAAGATAGAGAGTAACCCACATAATTAAATGGCCCCTCGAAATTTATTTTTAATCTCGCTACCAAGTAAACGAAAGAATCCGATTGTTGAAATATATTTGGAATAAATCATAAAAAGAAAAAGAAATAGAAAAGTGTGTAATCCCAAATATACAGATTTGAATAACTAGTTATTTCATTTACTTATGATGTAGGTACCTCAATATAAAGAACATCAACCTATTACTTTACTTACCAAGTTATTGATTAACATTCAGTAGATAATGATAGGTCAGTCGGACCAATCATGTAAGAAATAGATAATCTTTTTATAATTATTCATCCATAAGAAAGCTTAGTATGATTGGTGATTACAATTTCCATACTGGGTAGATAGTTTTTTATATCCTATTTCTGATGTTGCCAGAAATTGCGTGTGTTTCAATGAATGAAATCTAATTCCATTTCAGTTTCCACTCGACTCATGTAGTTGATTATCATGGGTAAAAGGTGTCTTTCTTTTCACTGTTAGAATTAGCTCTCCAGTTCACGCTAGTCAAGCCCCTGTACCTGAATTATTGTGACACTGAGTGAAGGGAAAAAGCTCTCGGGAATTGTCATCATACACCGCAACCGGTAAACTATTCGAAAACATTTGCTCGAAGGAACAAATGCTCACAGTGTTCAAATTTACAAAAGCCTGTTAATCCTGAAGATGAAATACTTCGACTAACTTCACCTAACCGTCCTGGTTATATCCATGGTACCAACACTAATCAACAATTAAAAAAAAGCAAGTTAGAAACCAGGACGGTTAGGTGAAGCTAATCCAAGTATTTGAACTTAATAATTAACTGACGTATATTATTTCGAACACTGTGAGCTAATGTTCGTTCGAGCAATTGTTTCGAATTTCTCCAGATCTACCGCATTCTTTGAAATGTTCAGTCATGTTAATTTGGTCAATGGAAATTATCCTTTACCCTTCACCAGGTGATCATAGCTATTTATTGTTAGTTTTAATGTCCATTAACTTTCATTTTTTTTACAACAACAAAATATAGAAGACATAATTATTCAATTTTTATTCTTATAGAAACCCACTGTTGGAAAATTGTTAAATGTTTATCTATTTTATTTAATATATTGACAAATAGTAGAAAAGTTATTTCTTACTGATAGACTTTCTCGCACTTTCGTATGTAATATTTGTCCTGATGGAATAATATTGGAAATGAAAAAAGCTATATCGTTTGTTGATTTCACTTTCAGTTGTTTCGTTGTATATGATTTTAATCATTTTATAAAAAGATCTAGAAGCATTTAATGGTTAATACTATTTATTTTAATTGATTAATCTGACTGAAGAGTTGAAGCAGTTTAATTGTATTAAAAAAATTATTTGATTTCCATATTAAATAATAAAGGTATATTTTATTGAGGTAAATATAAGGAATAGAGTTTATTTTATTTTGTTTCATATGATAATACTCTCAAAAAACTATCCGTACATCCAATAACTCCTCAACATTCAAATGTTTCTCGCAATAAAACATTTTCTCTTTTTTCTTTCGACACTCGAAGGTTTGACGGCAAAAATCCGGACTGTTTTCGTCCAATTTGTTCCTATTTTCGAACAGAGAGAACACTATTTGTCTGGCGTTAAACTCTTACGGGTGTTTCGAGTACCGTCTGTAAGAAAGGTTTCAAGTACCGTCTGTAAGAAAGGTTTCAAGTACCGTCTGTAAGAAAGGTTTCAAGTACCGTCTGTAAGAAAGGTTTCAAGTACCGTCTGTAAGAAAGGTTTCAAGTACCGTCTGTAAGAAAGGTTTCAAGTACCGTCTGTAAGAAAGGTTTCAAGTACCGTCTGTAAGAAAGGTTTCAAGCACCGTCTGCAAGAGAGGTTTCAAGTACCGTCTGTAAGAAAAGTTTCAAGTACCGTCTGCAAGAAAGGTTTCAAGTACCGTCTGTAAGAAAGGTTTCAAGTACCGTCTGTAAGAAAGGTTTCAAGTACCGTCTGTAAGAAAGGTTTCAAGTACCGTCTGTAAGAAAGGTTTCAAGTACCGTCTGCAAGAGAGGTTTCAAGTACCGTCTGTAAGAAAAGTTTCAAGTACCGTCTGCAAGAAAGGTTTCAAGTACCGTCTGTAAGAAAGGTTTCAAGTACCGTCTGTAAGAAAGGTTTCAAGTACCGTCTGCAAGAGAGGTTTCAAGTACCGTCTGTAAGAAAAGTTTCAAGTACCGTCTGCAAGAAAGGTTTCAAGTACCGTCTGTAAGAAAGGTTTCAAGTACCGTCTGTAAGAAAGGTTTCAAGTACCGTCTGTAAGAAAGGTTTCAAGTACCGTCTGTAAGAAAGGTTTCAAGTACCGTCTGTAAGAAAGGTTTCAAGTACCGTCTGTAAGAGAGGTTTCAAGTACCGTCTGTAAGAAAGGTTTCAAGTACCGTCTGTAAGAGAGGTTTCAAGTACCGTCTGTAAGAAAGGTTTCAAGTACCGTCTGTAAGAAAGGTTTCAAGTACCGTCTGTAAGAGAGGTTTCAAGTACCGTCTGTAAGAAAGGTTTCAAGTACCGTCTGTAAGAGAGGTTTCAAGTACCGTCTGTAAGAAAGGTTTCAAGTACCGTCTGTAAGAAAGGTTTCAAGTACGTCTGTAAGAGAGGTTTCAAGTACCGTCTGTAAGAAAGGTTTCAAGTACGTCTGTAAGAGAGGTTTCAAGTACCGTCTGTAAGAAAGGTTTCAAGTACCGTCTGTAAGAAAGGTTTCAAGTACGTCTGTAAGAAAGGTTTCAAGTACGTCTGTAAGAAAGGTTTCAAGTACGTCTGTAAGAAAGGTTTCAAGTACCGTCTGTAAGAAAGGTTTCAAGTACCGTTTGTAAGAAAGGTTTCAAGTACCGTCTGTAAGAAAGGTTTCAAGAACCGTCTGTAAGAAAGGTTTCAAGTACCGTTTGTAAGAAATTTTTCAAGTACCGTCTGTAAGAAAGGTTTCAAGTACCGTCTGTAAGAAAGGTTTCAAGTACCGTCTGTAAGAAAGGTTTCAAGTACCGTCTGTAAGAAAGGTTTCAAGTACCGTCGGTTACAAATGTACCTATTCTTAACAAATTTAACAAGCAAGGCAATGACGGGTAAATAACCACCAAACTGGCAATAATTAATACAGTGAAGGGATAAATACGCGTATATCTCATTAATTATAGTAACATAATTACTACCATTTGACAATATAAATCTGCCTGATTATAGCCTTTAAATATAATGCACTTTATTTCGCTTCATTATATTCTATATCCAATTAGTCTTATTAATATTTAACGAACCACCATTAATAATTTCCACCAAATTTGGCTGCATTTGTTACACTAATTAATTAATCAAATCAATGAGAAATATAGCACTAAAATGACAGCAAATGAACAGAATTTGAACAACTCTTAGTGGATACGAATTGAATTAATGATTCGAGGTGAATTCGGTTGATTGGATTCGATGGATTGGATTTGATTGATTGATTGAATGGATTTAATTGGACGAAATTAGTTTATTAAATAGATTTAATTGATAGAGTACTGTATTTAACTGGTTACTCTTTTTCATTTTTAGTAACTGTTAAAATCAGTTTTATTAAATGTTATATATATAAATTTATATTAAATTTATTACCCGTTATTAGGCAACTTTTTATGAATTCAATTAAAATTACATTTTCTGCATTAGTCTAATTTATTTTATAGATAAAAATATATTTAAAAAGTGAAGAAAAGCGGGAATTTTAATGTCAATATGTACCCGTGCGTATCATAGTTACATTCTTCATGTTTAATACCCGTCGAGTAAAAGCGGACACCAAATAAATAAATGAATGAACACACGAGGGATATAATTATTAACATAGGTAGATGTGCTGATGATTGTATCAATTTGTTCAAAAATGCCTGAACAAATTGACGATAAATTATTTTTATCATATTCACAATACGATAAAAATTTACATGTATTGATGAAATTACTAGATTTTCGATGAGACGCCATGGATTTTACAGGAGACAAACGCGCCCTAACTTTCGAAGAGACACGATCAACAACAGCGACAAGTACGGGGTTTAATATCAAGTTCCAGAAGACATCACCTTCTTAAAATAAAAGTAATGGCACTCTAACTTCATGTAAACTGGAAGCAGCAAACACCAAGAAAGGTGCCCGTACCGACCGTGTCAATTAACACTCAAAGCAGTAACGACGATTTACAAACATTTCGAAGACTTTCCTCACGAATCTCTACCTCGAGCACCCTTTGCTTTAGACGTTAATCAAGCATCTCTACAACGAAGAATAAAAGCAAATAAATTGCACCCGTATTAGTTGCAGGTAGTTCAAAAGTTGTCTGACGACGATAGGATGTTAAGAAAAAGCTTTGCTGAGATGGAACTGTCTCTCATCAACACAAATTCAAATCATCTTTCTGCTCCTACTTTTTCGGATGAGGCTCATTTTTATCTAGATGGAAAAGTTAACAGACATAATTCTAGATGTTGGTCTAGTGTTAACACTGACTGGATTGACGAAGAAGAAGGTCTCCCTCCATACGCCGCGCACCACTGTCAGGGCTGCGATATGGGAACGTGGAATTTACGGACTGTTATTCTTAGAAGTAAACGTTTCAAGCCAATCATATATCGAATTGCTTACAGAGTCATTTTGGCCTTCTGTTTCGGGAAAGGGATTGAATAACACCATCTTGTTCATGCAAGATGGTGCACCAGCGCATTTTGGTTCCTTCTGTTCGCAGTGCGTTGGACGAAAATTTGCCGAACCGTTGTCCAAGATCTACGGAGAAAAGTCCAGAACAATTGACGAGCTAAAGGCAAGAATTGAAATGGCTTTTCAAGAGCACATCACTGAAGAAATGTGTCGGTAGGTTTTGATGGGTTACCAGCGATGACTGCAGAAATACCTGGAAATAGACAAGGCTTAAAGAATCATTTAGGCAAAAAAATTCTTTCATTACCACAAAAACTTAAAGTATTTCTGGAAAAATTTCTGTTCATTTTTATTGTTTTATGTTTTGCTGCGTTTTGTTATCCGTAACCCCTATCTGGAACAGTGCTAGGAAAATTCTTCCACTGAAAGTTCGTCCGTTTTCTTGAATTAGGAATAGAAAGAAAGTCATTATTGAATGTTAACAATATATGAATAGAGATAATTTCAGTCGCATAAAATCTGGATAGATGAAAATAACACATATATTCAGCTTTTATATAACTGTTGATGAAAAATTCATTCTATGTAGCTAATTTATTATGCCATTTATAATTAAAATTAAATAAATAACTTAATCAAATATTTAAATTGAATAGCTGGACTTGCTCAGCAATACAAAACACCAGGCATAATTGTCAAAAAAAGTATGTTTTTTTTGAAAGACTGTATATTATTATTAATATGCTTATATACGTAGTACTCTAATAACTCTAAAACTGATTTTCTTTCTATAATTCAAAGAAAATGAGATATATAATAAAGGAGAGACAGTTATAAATTTCTTGTTACTTTACCTCGCTTAAGTTACCGTTTGGTAACTAAAGCGAGTCGTGGTTTGGTAACTAAAGCGGGGGATGCCTGTACTCCCAAATAAATTATAATGACCATTTTTAACTTATTTGTTAAGTCACGTACATTCTAAAAACATGTATATATTTATATAATCTATAGAGGATGGTTCTAGGTATATTCCACCCCGGCAAATTTCACCCCGGTATATTCCACCCCATGTATATTCCACCCCAGGTATATTCCACCCCGGTAAATTCCACCCCTGTGACAATACTCATTTGGGTGACAATAAAAATCCAAAGATTTTATTTTTAGATGGCCATTTGTTAAATAATTCGTACCGATGAAAAAATAACTCAGACGATATCCTGAGACATTTGGACAATATTTAGAGGTAGCTCAAGTCAATTAAATTTGATCCTAATAGAATTATTTACAAATTTCCCTAATATGGCAGTTTATTTCGAAGTTTACGTGTTGAACAAGCTAATATTTATTCCTTTTTAACATGAAATTGCATATGTGCTCTTACAACAATGGTTGGATGAGATGTGGAAGGGGTCGACTGGCAGAGACAACCCACTCAATGTTTTTACTCTTTGCTTATAAGTTCCTGTTTTGGATTCTAGGACCAATTACCCGTGGTCAAAATTTCTCAATGTAAAAGGGCAATAACCTCCCAGTCTTAAACCCTGTACAATAATCCTCACCTCCCCATCAAAAACCTTCTGGTTAAAAAAAAAAGTAAAGAAAGCCTTCGGTCAAAAACCACCACTCTTACAAGAAGTTAAAATACCAAATTCAAAATGAAATAAATATAACAATAAGTACTATATTACCTCATCTTACAGTCAATATCGCTTTTGTGTTGATGATAAGGAAGAAAATCAGCTTGAGATTGAAAGTCTAAATACCTCAACTAATAAAGAGCGTTCACACAACCTTTCTTTCTGCTGTTCTATCACATGTAAAGTGAACAATTTGCAGCTTGTGATTAGCCAGCAAAAGGTTTAATTTGATACAGTGAGAATGAAAGTTACCTAATACTATATATAATATCAATAAATAAATAATATTAATAACTAACCAAACCTAACCCATTAAGTGGGGTGGAATTTACCGGGGTGGAATATACCGGGGTAGAATTTACCGGGGTGGAATATACCGGTCACCATATAGGATTTTATATATTTATAAAATTTATAATTTATATCTTGTATATTATAAATTAAGTGAATATTAAATCACTTATATGTATGTTCAATATTTATTACATTTACAATTTTATTACCTTCGCAGAATGCGGGAAGGTCATATTTTAACTAAAAAACAATGTTACCAAATTGCCTGAAATTTAGTGAAACTATCGGTCCATGTCCAGTGACCTGCTGGTAGAATTTTGGGAGTGACCCGGTCAAAGGTCAAGGTCATGGTTATTTATAACTCAAAAGTATTGCACCATCTTGCATGAAACTAGGTGAGACGATTGGTCAATATGCAGGAACCATTTTGTTAGATTTTGGGAGCGATCGGGTCAAAGATCAAGGTCAAGGCCATTTGTAACTCAATAACTCATAAGTATTCAACCAAATTGTCTGAAATTTGATGGTACAATTGGTCAATGTCCAGGAACTATCTGTTTGAAATTTGGGAGCGATCCAGTCAAAGGTCAAGGTCATTTATAACTCAATAACTCAAAAAGTATTCAACCATATTGCATGAAACTTGGTGGGACGATTGGTTATCCAGTTAGCAGCTTATTAAATTTTGGGAGAAAACGGGTCAAAGCAGCGAAGGTATGCGCTCTACTGATTGCACATAATCTAGTTCTCCATATTATTAACACTTTCATTTTTACAATTTTCATTAATATGTAAAAGTATTATTAATTTATATGCAATCCAATTCGATCAAGTGAAATTGTCATAGAATTAGGTAGGTAATATCAGTTTGATAATCATAGATGTTGTTTTGCAAATTCTAAATATTTCACAAACATCTATCAAATTTGTTTTATAATGAGTACAAGCGAATATTAGCTTGAAGCTTGTTTGTTCATTGTTCAATTCTCAAATTATAAATAAAAAAAGAAATAATCAGACACTAAACCTGTTATGAACTGATAATGTAGAGATGCGTTGTGTAAACAAAGAAATTGTACTCTGTCCCTAATACAATCATTTCTTTGTTTCATCTCTTAGTGTTTTTGTTAGGTTTTATTTTTTTAATTTATATAATATTTTTGATTTTTTACTGTAATATTTATAAAATAAGGTATTTTATGTATTTTTCTAATCAATTTGTCTACATTTAACTATATTTTTGTTTTGTATACTAAGTAAAAATGAATGTTCCCTTTAACTCCTTTTAACTAAGAGCGAACGTTTTTTTTAATTAAAATGTTATTTCTAACTAAAGTCATTAAATACAGTGACTAGCAGTTTTCCGCCTGGCAGTTTTCCGGATACTAACTATGTACTATCACCTACATACATTAAACTACTTTATATCAAAACATTTATCATAAAAGTTTTTTCATTTAAATTAATTATTTTGTGTTTATCGGACGAATTTTCCGTGGATGAATTTCCGTGGATTAAAATTCCGTGGACGAATTTTCCGGTCACGAGCTATAACACCCTGAATATATTGTATGCTTCTGTTCCACATTAATGGTTGCCTCTCTTCCACCACAGAAAAGTGCTCCACTCCTCCACCACACCTCTCAACCACACCCACCTCTGCCACTTCAGGGGGTGGATAAAAAACTCAACCTCCACATCTTCTGTCGCCCTGTCCACCTGTCAGGGACTGGTGAGTAAATAGGGTAAAGGGACTATCCACCTGTCAGGGACTGGTGAGTAAATAGGGTAAAGGGACTATCCACCTGTCAGGGACTGGTGAGTAAATAGGGTAAAGGGACTATCCACCTGTCAGGGACTGGTGAGTAAATAGGGTAAAAGGACTATCCACCTGTCAGTGACTGGTGAGTAAATAGGGTAAAAGGACTATCCACCTGTCAGGGACTGGTGATTAAATAGGGTAAAAGGACTATCCACCTGTCAGGGACTGGTGAGTAAATAGGGTAAAAGGACTGTCCACCTGTCAGGGACTGGTGAGTAAATAGGGTAAAGGGACTATCCACCTGTCAGGGACTGGTGAGTAAATAGGGTAAAAGGACTGTCCACCTGTCAGGGACTGGTGAGTAAATAGGGTAAAAGGACTATCCACCTGTCAGGGACTGGTGAGTAAATAGGGTAAAAGGGACTGGGAAACAGCTGACTCTTTATTTTGTCGCTGGGAAATAGATAACTCTTTATTTTGTGACTGGGAAACAGCTGACTCTTTATTTTGTCACTGGGAAATAGATAACTCTTTATTTTGTGACTGGGAAACAGCTGACTCTTTATTTTGTCACTGGGAAACAGTTGACTCTTTATTTTGTCACTGGGAAACAGCTGACTCTTTATTTTGTCACTGGGAAACAGCTGACTCTTTATTTTGTCACGAAACAGCTGACTCTTTATTTTGTCACTGGGAAATAGATGACTCTTTATTTTGTGACTGGGAAACAGCTGACTCTTTATTTTGTCACGAAACAGCTGTTCCTTTATTTTGTCACTGGGAAACAGCTGACTCTTTATTTTGTCACGAAACAGCTGTTCCTTTATTTTGTGACTGGGAAACAGCTGACCCTATATTTTGTGAATATTCACAGCTAATTAACATTCATTAGAGACAAAAGGCTTGTCTTACAACTCTTAGTTACTTTTTTATTTACATTCACTAATCAAAGAGCTTTTTGTTTCTTAATTGCCCGGTAGTTACATTTCCTGTTTTTTTATTATTTTACTATATAAATGTTCTATGATTAGATGCTTCTTATTTTCTTTTTTTCTTCCTATTTAAATAATGGTGTCAAAGCTATACAATTGAAGTACTCGTTAATTATTTCAATATGGGTATATAACATTAAATAACTTTCTATGTTTGCAGTGCGTTGTCCCTATCTAATGATAGTTTGATAGTTACATCAGAAGGTAACAAATGTCCTGCAGATAAATACCTTGTCGAAAAATTATACTCGCCAATCGTTAGTTTTCGACCAGTGATTATAATCGATGATAAAAAGATCATCTATCTACGACAATAAATGATTGAACCAAAATACAAAAGTAATTTATAATGAATTTAAATTTTTTAAATTTGTACCTCTTTTTTTTCACTGGACCCAACCGACTAAAATGCGACTGTAATTGTGATATTTCAAGGTAAGTACTCTGAGTGATAATATTCAGAGTGCCTGCTATTAGTTTGTGTGTGGGTGAAAACAGAACCCCTTTCATTTCAATAATTGGCGATATATCACACAGGAATATCCGCTCTTTAGATCTTCCTTTCTATCATCTCTTATGACCCTAATCAATATAATGACAAATGCTATAGGGAATTATAATATTTATATACACACTATTGTTTTGTGATGGGGTAAGGTCTGAGTTATCGGACGTCATCAAATTGTCGATCATATATATAAAACTAAATAATAATTATAATATATGATTTACCTTGTTATTTTTTATATGAACGTAATCGTGAAACAGTCCAACAATCTGAATGTACCCTGTATTTTGCAGAGTGTTTTGTGAACCTTTTTCGCTATACTCTTTACTCTATTTACCATGACTAGTTAGTTTACTCTATTTACCATGACTAGTTAGTTTACTCTATTTACCATGACTAGTTAGTTTACTCTATTAACCATGACTAGTTAGTTTACTTTATTTACCATGACTAGTTAGTTTACTCTATTTACCATGACTAGTTAGTTTACTCTATTTACCATGACTAGTTAGTTTACTCTATTTACCATGACTAGTTAGTTTACTCTATTTACCATGACTAGTTAGTTTACTCTATTTACCATGACTAGTTAGTTTACTCTATTTACCATGACTAGTTAGTTTACTCTATTTACCATGACTAGTTAGTTTACTCTATTTACCATGACTAGTTAGTTTACTCTATTTACCATGACTAGTTAGTTTACTCTATTTACCATGACTAGTTAGTTTACTTTATTTACCATGACTAGTTAGTTTACTCTATTTACCATGACTAGTTAGTTTACTCTATTTACCATGACTAGTTAGTTTACTCTATTAACCATGACTAGTTAGTTTACTTTATTTACCATGACTAGTTAGTTTACTCTATTTACCATGACTAGTTAGTTTACTCTATTTACCATGACTAGTTAGTTTACTCTATTTACCATGACTAGTTAGTTTACTCTATTTACCATGACTAGTTAGTTTACTCTATTTACCATGACTAGTTAGTTTACTCTATTTACCATGACTAGTTAGTTTACTCTATTTACCATGACTAGTTAGTTTACTCTATTTACCATGACTAGTTAGTTTACTCTATTTACCATGACTAGTTAGTTTACTCTATTTACCATGACTAGTTAGTTTACTTTATTTACCATGACTAGTTAGTTTACTCTATTTACCATGACTAGTTAGTTTACTCTATTTACCATGACTAGTTAGTTTACTCTATTTACCATAACTAGTTAGTTTACTTTATTTACCATGACTAGTTAGTTTACTCTATTTACCATGACTAGTTAGTTTACTCTATTTACCATGACTAGTTAGTTTACTCTATTTACCATGACTAGTTAGTTTACTCTATTTACCATGACTAGTTAGTTTACTCTATTTACCATGACTAGTTAGTTTACTCTATTTACCATGACTAGTTAGTTTACTTTATTTACCATGACTAGTTAGTTTACTCTATTTACCATGACTAGTTAGTTTACTCTATTTACCATGACTAGTTAGTTTACTCTATTTACCATAACTAGTTAGTTTACTTTATTTACCATGACTAGTTAGTTTACTCTATTTACCATGACTAGTTAGTTTACTCTATTTACCATGACTAGTTAGTTTACTCTATTTACCATGACTAGTTAGTTTACTCTATTTACCATGACTAGTTAGTTTACTCTATTTACCATGACTAGTTAGTTTACTCTATTTACCATGACTAGTTAGTTTAATCTATTTACCATGACTAGTTAGTTTACCCTATTTACCATGACTAGTTAGTTTACTCTATTTACCATGACTAGTTAGTTTACTCTATTTACCATGACTAGTTAGTTTACTCTATTTACCATGACTAGTTAGTTTACTCTATTTACCATGACTAGTTAGTTTACTTTATTTACCATGACTAGTTAGTTTACCCTATTTACCATGACTAGTTAGTTTACTCTATTTACCATAACTAGTTAGTTTACTCTATTTACCATGACTAGTTAGTTTACTCTATTTACCATGACTAGTTAGTTTAATCTATTTACCATGACTAGTTAGTTTACCCTATTTACCATGACTAGTTAGTTTACTCTATTTACCATAACTAGTTAGTTTACTCTATTTACCATGACTAGTTAGTTTACCCTATTTACCATGACTAGTTAGTTTACTCTATTTACCATAACTAGTTAGTTTACTTTATTTACCATGACTAGTTAGTTTACCCTATTTACCATGACTAGTTAGTTTACCCTATTTACCATGACTAGTTAGTTTACTCTATTTACCATGACTAGTTAGTTTACTCTATTTACCATGACTAGTTAGTTTACTCTATTTACCATGACTAGTTAGTTTACTCTATTTACCATGACTAGTTAGTTTACTCTATTTACCATGACTAGTTAGTTTACTCTATTTACCATGACTAGTTAGTTTACTCTATTTACCATGACTAGTTAGTTTAATCTATTTACCATGACTAGTTAGTTTACCCTATTTACCATGACTAGTTAGTTTACTCTATTTACCATGACTAGTTAGTTTACTCTATTTACCATGACTAGTTAGTTTACTCTATTTACCATGACTAGTTAGTTTACTCTATTTACCATGACTAGTTAGTTTACTTTATTTACCATGACTAGTTAGTTTACCCTATTTACCATGACTAGTTAGTTTACTCTATTTACCATAACTAGTTAGTTTACTCTATTTACCATGACTAGTTAGTTTACTCTATTTACCATGACTAGTTAGTTTAATCTATTTACCATGACTAGTTAGTTTACCCTATTTACCATGACTAGTTAGTTTACTCTATTTACCATAACTAGTTAGTTTACTCTATTTACCATGACTAGTTAGTTTACCCTATTTACCATGACTAGTTAGTTTACTCTATTTACCATAACTAGTTAGTTTACTTTATTTACCATGACTAGTTAGTTTACCCTATTTACCATGACTAGTTAGTTTACTTTATTTACCATGACTAGTTAGTTTACTCTATTTACCATGACTAGTTAGTTTACTCTATTTACCATAACTAGTTAGTTTACTCTATTTACCATGACTAGTTAGTTTACCCTATTTACCATGACTAGTTAGTTTACTTTATTTACCATGACTAGTTAGTTTACTCTATTTACCATAACTAGTTAGTTTACTTTATTTACCATGACTAGTTAGTTTACCCTATTTACCATGACTAGTTAGTTTACTCTATTTACCATAACTAGTTAGTTTACTTTATTTACCATGACTAATTAGTTTACTCTATTTACCATGACTAGTTAGTTTACTCTATTTACCATAACTAGTTAGTTTACTTTATTTACCATGACTAGTTAGTTTACTCTATTTACCATGACTAGTTAGTTTACTCTATTTACCATGACTAGTTAGTTTACTCTATTTACCATGACTAGTTAGTTTACTCTATTTACCATGACTAGTTAGTTTACTCTATTTACCATGACTAGTTAGTTTACTTTATTTACCATGACTAGTTAGTTTACTCTATTTACCATGACTAGTTAGTTTACTCTATTTACCATGACTAGTTAGTTTACTTTATTTACCATGACTAGTTAGTTTACTCTATTTACCATGACTAGTTAGTTTACTCTATTTACCATGACTAGTTAGTTTACTCTATTTACCATGACTAGTTAGTTTACTCTATTTACCATGACTAGTTAGTTTACTCTATTTACCATGACTAGTTAGTTTACTTTATTTACCATGACTAGTTAGTTTACTCTATTTACCATGACTAGTTAGTTTACTCTATTTACCATAACTAGTTAGTTTACTTTATTTACCATGACTAGTTAGTTTACTCTATTTACCATGACTAGTTAGTTTACTCTATTTACCATGACTAGTTAGTTTAC
Organism: Caprella mutica; assembly: GCA_947561585.1. Lineage (NCBI taxonomy): Eukaryota > Metazoa > Arthropoda > Malacostraca > Amphipoda > Caprellidae > Caprella > Caprella mutica. Next base: position 36,753 of record CANNZV010004559.1, read on the forward strand.
TCTATTAACCATGACTAGTTAGTTTACTCTATTTACCATGACTAGTTAGTTTACTTTATTTACCATGACTAGTTAGTTTACTCTATTTACCATGACTAGTTAGTTTACTCTATTTACCATGACTAGTTAGTTTACTCTATTTACCATGACTAGTTAGTTTACTCTATTTACCATGACTAGTTAGTTTACTCTATTTACCATGACTAGTTAGTTTACTCTATTTACCATGACTAGTTAGTTTACTCTATTTACCATGACTAGTTAGTTTACTTTATTTACCATGACTAGTTAGTTTACTCTATTTACCATGACTAGTTAGTTTACTCTATTTACCATGACTAGTTAGTTTACTCTATTTACCATGACTAGTTAGTTTACTCTATTTACCATGACTAGTTAGTTTACTCTATTAACCATGACTAGTTAGTTTACTCTATTTACCTTGACTAGTTAGTTTACTCTATTTACCATGACTAGTTAGTTTACTCTATTTACCGTGACTAGTTAGTTACTATCTAGACTGTGTCGTAGTGAGAGAGAGTAACTCGAAAATATAGAAATATAATTAATGAATAGCAAAACGCTATCAATGTTATTATAAGAGTAGCGTCTGTCTGTCCGTCACAGCAGCTGGTAACATGGATAGGAAATTATTCTAACATCAGTTCAATGAAAGGTTTGTGTCTGTCTGCCCGTCACACCAAATTATTCTGATATCAGTTCAATGAAAGGTTTGTGTCAGTCTGTCCGTCACACCAAATTATTCTGGTATCAGTCCAATAAATGACTTCAATCACTAAATTAAATTTTATTTCATTCAGTTGAAAATATTGAAGTAAAAGCGGAGTCGGGGATAATAATTAGGACATAAATTGAACTACCATCAGTGAACATAAAACTGATGAAGTAAAAATGCCGTCAATTTTGAGGGATCGCGTACACTAGTTTCTATTAATAGCATCACCGCATGGAGTTCAAACTGACTAGTTACGACACTTTAGGTGTGATATAAATTAACTTGTAGAGGTGTAGAGTTGGCACAGTACGTAGAAAAAGAAGAGTACTATCAGAGAAAAGAGTCACTGTGATGATGTACTATCAGAGAAAAGAGTCACTGTAATGATGTACTATCAGAGAAAAGAGTCACTGTGATGATGTACTATCAGAGAAAAGAGTCACTATGATGATGTACTAGCAGAGAAAAGATTCACTGTGATGATGTACTATCAGAGAAAAGAGTCACTGTGATGATGTACTATCAGAGAAAAGAGTCACTGTGATGATGTACTATCAGAGAAAAGAGTCACTGTGATGATGTACTATCAGAGAAAAGAGTCACTGTGATGATGTACTATCAGAGAAAAGAGTCACTGTGATGATGTACTATCAGAGAAAAGAGTCACTGTGATGATGTACTATCAGAGAAAAGAGTCACTGTGATGATGTACTATCAGAGAAAAGAGTCACTGTGATGATGTACTATCAGAGAAAACAGTCACTGTGATGATGTACTATCAGAGAAAAGAGTCACTGTGATGATGTACTATCAGAGAAAAGAGTCACTGTGATGATGTACTATCAGAGAAAAGAGTCACTGTGATGATGTACTATCAGAGAAAAGAGTCACTGTGATGATGTACTATCAGAGAAAAGAGTCACTGTGATGATGTACTATCAGAGAAAAGAGTCACTGTTATGATGTACTATCAGAGAAAAGAGTCACTGTGATGATGTACTATCAGAGAAAAGAGTCACTGTGATGATGTACTATCAGAGAAAAGAGTCACTGTGATGATGTACTATCAGAGAAAAGAGTCACTGTGATGATGTACTATCAGAGAAAAGAGTCACTGTGATGATGTACTATCAGAGAAAAGAGTCACTGTGATGATGTACTATCAGAGAAAAGAGTCACTGTGATGACTGTACTATCAGAGAAAAGAGTCACTGTGATGATGTACTATCAGAGAAAAGAGTCACTGTGATGATGTACTATCAGAGAAAAGAGTCACTGTGATGATATACTATCAGAGAAAAGAGTCACTGTGATGATGTACTATCAGAGAAAAGAGTTCCTTGTTTATTCCCATGTTAATTCGTAAATTCAAATATAAGATACATTTAAGGATAAATTTGAGCAATATTTATATTTTCTTCATACACTATTCCTTGGCATCTAATAATGACATCAAGTTCCCTAGTAAGTTTATCAAAGTGTTAAGCACCTCCATAACGAGGCTACACATTGGTATTATTTTCCTAGGCGGCAAATTACATCATACCCCAGGGCACACTTTACAAACTGGCTATTATTACTGGGACAAACATACCACTCATAAGGTGCCACAATTAGAACATGTTATTACGGAGACTAGTAAAGTGTTAGTATGCTTCCATTGGGTGGGTATATTTTGGGGATTGTTTGGTATTATCCACAATGTATCGAAATATACCCCTTGTATC